>CM055820.1:9246648-9275987 GCA_029582265.1 Zoroaster sp. YZ-2022
AATAGGTTTTACAAAGACGTAAAAGGAAAGGTCTACCACAAACATAACCCACATACCCATAAAAAAACCCACATTCATGACATTGTACACTTTTGTGATGGAATATTAAACTTAGGGGGTGTCTAAGATAAAAATTGACAAACTTACTACCAACGCCAGGTCTGCTCAATGCTGACGCCACTGTAACTTCCAGTTCAACAGGTGGTGCATCATGAGGCTCTACTACTACTACATGTCCGAGACCAACATGGCCAAGGGCAAGGTGATGGTCGTTCAGCGGCCCAGCTCCTATACATGCTGTAAGTGTGGCCGTCTAGCCAGGTTAAGTTTCTGCAAAACACATGTGGTTCTTGCTTGGGTTGGCTGTCCCCAATTATTCCATTCAAAGTACTTGGGGTCACACTTGGCATTTCCGTGCATGTCTATGTCTTCTTTGTCAAAGTGTCTGCTACAAAGTCTTTGTGATGTTCAGTTTGTCTACAACATTGCTGTCTCTGCTTTTAGTTTTACCTTCGCGCTTAATCAGCTTCTTCCATCTTGAGACGGCAGTGTCATTTCGTGGCCATTTAACCCACCTTATGTCCATCATCCATGGGTATTTCTCGATACTTTTGAGTTTGGACGTGTGTGCAAGGCACTTTGCAGACTCACAGAAATAAACCATAGTTATAAATAAAGTAATCGCATGATAAAAATCAAGAATTCGCAACTAACCGTGTAATCCGGCCATCAAGCGCCGCGCAAGACATGCCAGATATCCCATGTCGACTTTTACCCATCATGCATCGCGTAAATTGGCCTCTCCCTGCTGCCCGCTTGAGGGCGCACCGCATTGTGAATCGCCCGAATTGCAGTAGTAGTACTAGTACATAATATTTATTAAACACACAATTACTTACTGTGATTAATTGTTAAAGGTGAACCAACTTATTGAAATGAAGATCCAAAATTGGTAATATTACAAAATTAAATAAATTATCCAAAAGGTAACTTGAACTGTTGAAGGTTTCAATCACCTTGATGAATTATTGTCTGAAATGAGATGGAGATGACACAAATAAATATGCACAGTTACCGGACAGCACCTTTTGTAAAATCTTTTGGTAAAAGTGTTTTCTGTAAAATCTGTGAATGTTTTTCCATACTTTTCTCATGGCTAATATTAAACTCCGTATTGAGTTGAAACTTTCACAGGTTCGTTGTTAAATGTATATCTTGATTCAAAGAAAGTAAGCATACTCATAGAAGCAGATTTGCCACCATCACCATTGTTGTACTATCCCTTTACTAATGTGGTTAGTTTCAAGTTTGTCCAGAAAGTTGTGAGGGGTGTTGAACACCATCACTGATATATGTCTTACTGGATTCTCATGGCAAATATTCAGCTTTTATATTGATCTTTAAGGTAATGCTGGTAAAAAGGAATTTAAATGTGCCTGGAGGAAGCCCTAATTGCACATGTGTATATAAAGAATGTAGTTAGACTATGTAAACAAACTCTTTTGAGCAGTGGCGTATAGCCAGGACTTTTTCAGTGGGGGGGGGGGGGGCACAGGGGGAATTGCTTTTCAGTGGGGGGCCCAGGGGTATGGGTTTTTCCCTTTTCTTTTCTGTTTTTGGGGCACTATGAGGATTTTTCGTGGGGGGCACCTGGTGGGGCACTGGAAATTTGTGGAGCACATGCCCCCCCGGCTACGCCGCTGCTTTTGATTTGTAGTGTACAGATTATACAAATTTTACAACCACAGAAAATACTATATTAAATTGTGGAAAATAATGACTGAATAGATGTCCATCCTCTTTGAAGGTAGATGCAACTTTTCGCATTTCATTCATCGTGTTATCTTGACTGCTGATGAAGTTTGGTTAAAGGATTTAAGTCTTCTGTTCTGTAGGTCTCACTAGAATATCATGCACCTTAATGTAAAAAAAAATACAAAAGAAAACAAAATAATGAAACTACTAAATGAAAATAAAACAGAAACATGTTCTGATATTTGTATACTTATTTAAGAGTAAATAAAAGCTGACGAGTGCTAGACTAGAATAATCTATACCTGAACATGAGGTGGTGCTTGCAGTACATATAGTACAGTGTCTGCTATATCCTCTGGTTGCATAGGCTATGGGAAGAAAAGAAAAGCGTAACTTTTGATTAGTCAACAACAAAGTGACTGACTGGTTTGATCTGTTTAAAAGGAAAGGTGTCAGCATTTGTACTGTTGACAAAACTGCTTTTTTGAGTATGCTTATTTTCTTTGAATCAACTGATATACATGTACATTAACCAGTCAACCTATATTTTTTTTTTTTTCAAGGGGGTGGGCATTAAAGTTCCTTTGTGTACAGACCATTAGGATTTTCTGGGGGAGGGGAGGCATGTCACTGCAGAGAACTGTTTTCTTACCTCCATTGTTTTGTAAATTTTCCTTGCCTTTTGAGGATCTTCATTGGGGTACATGCGAACTCTAAACTCAGTCTCTACTATACCTGGTGAGATTGCCTGTAATAAACAAAACCATAGAGGTCAGGTTGCTGAAGTGGTGCTTTAATTCTCATTTTCACCACTATGACCCGGGTCAAATCCGACTCAAACCAACACGTGACTGAATTGGGTAAACAGGGTTATTTAACATTGGCAGAACGCACAAAGAAAAGATTAGGAGTCGTATTATCATCATAATCTGAAAATACTTCTCACAATTTCATTTAATTCTTTGGACAAGAACAAACTGTAAACTACATTGTAATATGTTTTGTGTATTTTAAGCATTTCAGTCAGAATGCATAATGTCATGGTTGCTTCACAGGAAATTGTTCACAAAAGTTAAACAATTAAATCTCAGCTAAAGAAAATGGGCTCTTCAAATTGTCGTTATTCTTTAGACAAACAACTTTTCTCTTCAATAACACATGAAGTATGAACCAATGTTATCTATTGACACCCTTACATTTTAACTAGAGACAACAATCAGTGGAGTACGTTTATCTTTGATACTTACTGCTACTCTAATATTAGAGTTCTTCTCTCTTAATTCCTGTCTGATCCCTTCTACCATGGCAGTGACCGCGAACTTTGTGACACCATAAAAATGTATTTCCTTAGACTGGACAATTCTGTGACCAGATAAACTGCACGAAAAACAAATTATTTGTTGTTGTGATGAAAGTGTAACGTATAAACGTGGATGGTTTGTGTAATTAAGGAATAACCTTTTTGTTCAGTAGTTGCTAGTTTTGATTTTGACTTCTGTTTTGATATCCCCCCAATAATTACATTACACCTCTGTCTCTTCAGAGATGGTATCCTGTCAGCTAGCACAGACCTTTATCACGGTGGAAACATGTTTTTCTTTTATATAAATCCATGTAACCAAACCGAGGCTGGAAGGAAAAATAGTCTGGTCCCTTTAATGGAATGAGAATAAGAACGATAATCATTATTGTGTACAAAGAAACCGATAAAGATGGCTGGACCCTCCATAACTGATGCTGGTTTTATAATATAATAATAATAATAATAATAATGGAGGCATTTTTAAAGCGCTCATAGACGAGGTATCACAGCGCTGTACACTATTACCCCTATCAGGCCATTTCGGCGCATATGGGCTAATCAAACACAACAACCAACTCTGCCCTCACAAGTACCCATTTACTCCTGGGTAGAGAGAAGCAATTATGGTAAAGTGTCGTAATCTGATTGCCAGTGTAAAATGTAATAAAATAAATAAAATAAATAAATAAATTGAGACTACCTGTTGATCATTATTATCTGCCCATCTTTCGCACCCTTTTCCTCCATCTGTTTAAAAGCTTCACGGGAACATATAGCCACAGCAAGAACATTCACCTGTAATACATAAGAGATATTTATGTTTGAATACACAACACACCAATCAATATTAGCAATAGTCCTCACCCCCCCACCCACCCACCAAACCCAATTATGGACTGGTCAGATCTTGGGTAAATGGAGAGGGGACACAAATACATTCTTTGCAAGAAATATGATCCAGTAACTGACTTACATCTAGCATATCTCGCCATTTGTTGGTCTCTCCATTGAGAATTCCCATGCTAGTTGCACCCATTGAACCTCCATAAGCAAAACCTGCATTATTGATACAGACATCACACACCTCCATACTCCCTTTATCTCAGCAAACATAGCAAGGATTTCATCTTCTTGTGTCAGGTCACACTTGATGGCATGCAGTGATCCAGAGATGGAACTATCTGCTGATAATAACTGGATGTCATCCTGTGAAAAGAAAACAGAATGAAGGCAAAGAAACAATTTAAAAAAATATTTAATATTTTGAAACTTTAAAATACAGGGCATGAAACAAAGACACATGAAGAACATCATGTAACAAACATAGATGAAGGCAATACAATTGATAAGCAAAGTTTTCTGAAGATTTTTTGATATTTAATGGAATGGCCCAAAAGTCAATTTTCAAGGTGTTGCTTAGTGTAATTATTTCATTTGTTTGCAAAGTGGGCATTTGATTTGACAAAATGAAATGAAATTATTCAATCGACATGATTTTTGCCCAACACCAACATATGCCCTCCATAGTCCACTTGGGCAGGAATCAAACCCACAACCTCCTGAGTAGTTGGGTAAAAATTTAATAAATTGTTTAAAAGCCTGATGCAAAAATGTCATCAATAAATTAAATTTTTGTTTATACTAAAACACCAGGTTTTTACCTTAATAGGTTTGATGTTTCTCGCACAACCGATAACAGTCATTCCATGTTTCACCAGCGCCCTCGCTATAGCCTGTCCAATACCTGCAGATGCACCTGTTACCAAGGCAACCCGTCCAGCCCATCTCTGCATACCACCTGAGATATTTGCCATCTTTCAGTCAGTTAGTATCTGATGAATGCAACAAATCCATCAACATAAGTTCTAAAGTTACATGCCGGTAAGTATGAGTTGAACGAATACAATTCATAATTCGACAGTGACTGGTTAACCAACGAAACTGCACTAACCGTTAAATTCAAGAGATTGCACTCAATAAAGAAAAGATCGATTTAAGTATGGTATCCACTGTATTGTAAAGGTCAATTTGTTACCATTATAGTACATGTATTTGTACACCACCGGAGGTATGTTTTCAATGAAAATGGGTATCCGGGTATCCGCTTTCCTGATTTCGGTATCCGGTTCAAAAATATCCGGCACAGCCCTATTTAAAATCCACTTTTATGATGGTTTCAGACTGTATTTCCATTCTAAAAATCCTCCCTGGGTAGAATGTTGTATCCGACCGCCACTTTTTCTCATTCAATATAGGCTAACCAATAATGTAATCGGGTAGAATGTTGTAACTTGTATCTGGCCGCCACTATTTTTCATTAAATATAACCAATATGTAATCTTACCTACCTGGTAAGGTGGAGAACATATGGATGATGATGGACATATACTTCAAATTATTCCAGGATATTTATTTCATGAAAAATCAGGCATTTTTGGTATACGATGACTTCCTCAGTCATGACATCATGTCACTGACATGTCAGTCTGATCATGGTCTGATCTTGTAAACTTCACAATTAGTGACCAACACAGTCATTGTACATAGGATCCTTCTATTTTTTGAAGGGGAGGATTTTTTTAGAAGGGAAATCAAGTCCGAAAACCATCATAAAAGTCGATTTTAAAGATAGTTTTCGCTTTCTGTACCACCAAAAATCGATAGAATGATTTTTTAACTGGTAAAAAAAAATTGTAACCACTAAAAAAAACACTAATAATAAAAATATTAATAATAATAGTGTTTTTTTTAGTGGTTGCAATTTTTTTTTTTTTAAACCCTTAAAAAAAGTGGCGGCCGGATACGACATTCTTTCCCTGTAATCTTACCTACCCAGTAAGGTGGAGAACATATGAATGATGATGGACATATACTTCAAATTATTCCAGGATATTTATTTCATGAAAAACTGCAGAGTTATATTTTAGAACGAAAGCCTCGAAGCGTGACGTCAGATCTTCAGCACAACGCGTTAACGTATCCAATGAAATCCTTTGAGTGCACTCGTGGTACACCGGATCCTTGATCGACATGATATTAATGCAAATTGCAAGCCTGAAGATCTGACGTCAGGCTGCTAGAGGCGCGTGAATTATCATTGATAGGACTAGGATATCACTGATGTAACTGGATGGTAGATCGCACCTATTTTGCTGAAGCTCGTTGTTCGCCATCTTTGTTCCCCCAAGAAAGAAGGCGCATGCGTGATGGCCAGACAGGTTTACTGCTACCCGCGGCCCGACCGACGACAATGCCCGAGTGCTGCTGAACAGTTGTTGTTATTGTCTGTATGTTAACACGACATTTGACTCTTGACCTTTTGGGGAACCAACATGGCAGCTGGTTACTTCAACTTTTTATAGGCACTAGCGGGATGCCGCGCTTCGCGCGGCACCCGCTATGTGTGGGTGATGTGTGAGTATTAAATGTTGCGGGTTTTGTGCCGACTTCTTTGCTGGTTTATGTAATGTAATATGGGGTAACGGGGTCTAATTTGCAGGGGGCACTCAAGGGTCATCATTTTCTAGAATGAGCTTGGTGATTGGTTAATTTTTGAGCGGGGGGCATGTAAAAGTCAAAGTGACATAACACAACAGCGCCCTCGGGTTTTAACATGGTAGGACAGTGAATATTGAATAAATAAATGTACTGAAAAGAAACATGTACACAGAAAACGGGTATCCTAGTATTTTCGTACAGTTCAGACACAGATATGTGCTAAAATGTCTCTTTGGAAATTGATTGCATGGCCCCTTCAAGTCATGAAAAAAAGGAAATAAATATGAATAACATTAAATTTGCAGATGAAATCTGCACTGTTTCCTGAGGCCCCCCACCCCTTAATATAAAATAGGACGCAGTTTGAGTTTAAATTGTTGCCATGGCGCTGTAGGTTTAAACGTTTTTAAAATATTCAAAATTGGGAGAAAAGATTCCCAAAATTGTTTTGTGTGAAATGTCCTGAAACCTAAGTGCATAAGCTGTTGTGATTGTCAGATCTGAAATCGTTTTATATTACCTCAAAGTTGAAAGACTGATGGTATCTACACTGGCAATTGTGAAATCATTTTGGGCTTTTCTAACAGTTCAAGTTCTACTTCTATGTATGTAAAATCAAAGGTCAGAGTCCCTATTTCATCGGTTGAAAATTGTTTTCACAAATCAGCAAGCGGAGGAATACAGAACTGCTATAAAAATATATATTATAACATAGGGCCTATATTATAATATATCTTATAATATATATTATATGAATCTGGGACTGAGAAATAATTTAAATTGTGTTAAACTTTACTTTGAAAATGCTGTGAACTCTCCAAAAGACATGAATCTGGGACTGAAATAATTCACATTGTGTTAAGAAATTATTTGAAAGTGCACTGAACTCTCCATAGACTTTGTACACAATCGAGGACATAGGCGTCTGGATACTACAGGCTTTCAAAAGTATTACATGGGTACTGAGGTTAATTGATGTTTGGTATTTATTATCAAATATCAAACAACAAAAAGGGTTTTGTAAATGTTGATCATGTTGATTAAAATTGTTTATTGATGTTTGGAGATAGCTGTGATAATCGTAGCTCTTGGTCACGTCCCTAAGACCTAGGACTAAAAGAGCTACGCGAAATGAAATGCATCAACAAAGAGTCGAGTCGACGACACCGACGTCATTACCGACCAATCAGGAGGTCCGTCTGAAACAGAGAATCAGAAATTTCGCAACGCAGCAGTTCGGTACTGTTCGTGGTATGTGGCACCCGGCCTCCTCGACCAACGCTCACCGAAAGCGCGGAGTAACCCAAACCAATGTTGCTCATGTTGATTAAAAATGTTTACGGATGTTTGGTATTTTATTGTTTTATTATCAAACAACAAAAACAACAAACATTCCAAACGTGTGTTGTAAATGTTGATGAAAATTGTCTTTTGAGCACAAAGGTCACGTGTAGGTACGGAGTTCATTGATGACAAATAAGACCAATCAGGGGTCCGTCTGAAACAGCCAACCAGACATCTCGAACCACAGCAGTCAGGGGTGTTCGCCTCATCTGGCACCCCGCCCGACCCCTCGATCACCGAGGATAGCCGCGAAGTCACCCGACCAAGCTTAACGATCATTGCGGGTGTCCAGCTGCCGTTGCACGCAATCCACGCAATCGCGGGTAGACGTCGGAACACCAACAACGCAGACCCCAACCCACGGTGCCCGAAATTGACCCCAGGACGCATCAATTCAGCAGGGTGCGGGCGCCGGTTGACACGCGAAACACATGGCGGCGCCTGGTGGCGAAACATGGCGGCGCCCTGAAAGAAACATGGCGGCGCCCTGAAACAAAGATGGCGGCGCCCGTGTTTGCACTAACAAAGATGGCGACTTAACGATCATTATAGTATAGACTAGCGGGATGCCGCGCTTCGCGCGGCCCGCTAAATAATGGTGATGTGTGAGTATTAAATGTTGCGGGTTTTGTGCCGACTTCTTTGCTGGTTTATGTAATGTAATATGGGGTAACGGGGTCTAATTTGCAGGGGGCACTCAAGGGTCATCATTTTCTAGAATGAGCTTGGTGATTGGTTAATTTTGAGCGGGGGGCATGTAAAAAGTCAAAGTGACATAACACAACAGCGCCCTCGGGTTTTTAACATGGTAGGACAGTGAATATTGAATAAATAAATGTACTGAAAAGAAATACATGTACACAGAAAACGGGTATCCTAGTATTTTCATTACAGTTCAGACACAGATATGTGCACAAAATGTCTCTTTTGGAAATTGATTGCATGGCCCTTTCAAGTCATGAAAAAAGGGGGAAAGAAATATGAATAACATTAAATTTGCAGATGAAATCTGCACTGTTTCCTGAGGCCCCCACCCCCTTAATATAAAATAGGACGCAGTTTGAGTTTAAATTGTTGCCATGGCGCTGTAGGTTTTAAACCTTTTTAAATATTCAAAATTGGGAGAAAAGATTCCCAAAATTGTTTTGTGAGAAATGTCCTGAAACCTAAGTGCATAAGCTGTTGTGATTGTCAGATCTGAAATCGTTTTATATTACCTCAAAGTTGAAAGACTGATGGTATCTACACCAATGTGAAATCATTTTGGGCTTTTCTAACAGTTCAGTTCTACTTCTATGTATGTAAAATCAAAGGTCAGAGTCCCTATTTCATCGGTTGAAAATTGTTTTCACAAATCAACAAGCTGAGGAATACAGAACTGCTATAAAATATATATTATAACATAGGGCCTATATTATAATATATCTTATAATATATATTATATGAATCTGGGACTGAGAAATAATTTAAATTGTGTTAAACTTTACTTTGAAAATGCAGTGAACTCTCCAAAAGACATGAATCTGGGACTGAGAAATAATTCACATTGTGTTAAGAAATTATTTGAAAGTGCACTGAACTCTCCATAGACTTTGTACACAATCGAGGACATGGCGTCTGGATACTACAGGCTTTCAAAAGTATTACATGGGTACTGAGGTTAATTGATGTTTGGTATTTATTATCAAATATCAAACAACAAAAGGGTTTTGAAATGTTGATCATGTTGATTAAAATTGTTTATTGATGTTTGGAGAGGAGTTGATGGACTGAGCACTTCTGAAGATGAAGTAGAATCTCGGGAGCAGGATATGATGCGTTGTGGTGAATGAGTGCATAATCATGGTCATGTACAAACTGTCGAGAACCGCAGTTGTAAAGGTCTCGTCTTGAAGTGAAGACACTGTAGATGGGTTGTTGCCTTTGTCTGGAGTTGATGGTCTGAGCACTGATGAAGTAGAATCTCCAGAGCAGGATATGATGCGTTGTGGTGAATGAAGTACATAATCATGGTCATGTAAAACTGTCCAGAAGGGTTGGGCCTTTCGCCTTGAAGTGAAGACAGTGCAGATGGGTTGTGGCTGTTATCTGGAGTTGATGGACTGAGCACTTCTGAAGATGAAGTGGTATCTCGGGGGCAGGATATGATGCGTTGTGGTGAATGAAGTACATAATCATGGTCATGTACAATCTGTCCAGAATGGTTGTGCATCTCATTTTGAAGTGAAGATACTGTAGAAGGCGGAGTTTGTTGTTTGGAGTCGATGGATTGAACACTTGTACAGATGAAGTCAAATTTGGGGAGGAGATAAAATGCGTTGTGATGGATGTCGTACATAATCATGGTGATGCAGAAACTGTTCAGAATGGTTGTGCATCTCGTATTGTGTTGGAAGACTTGATACGGAATGTCGTTGATCTTGTAATGATGTAGTAGAAATGTGGCCATGCTTTGCATAACTATGGTCAGATGGAGACATCGTGTTGGTTTTTTGTTTTGATGAGTTATTTGTTGTACATCCATAATATATGTCAGACGTGAAGCACTGGTTGGGGAGAAGTGCAATCTTATTGACGTTGGGAAGGGTTGTTTGTCTGTACAGCCAATGTGTACTTGAAATCCAATTAGGAAACAAATAATTGTCAACTGTAACAGATAAACATATGGCAAGGGGTAGTTTGCATCTCGTTTTGTGTCCAGGATGCATGATACTTTGGTTGGTCGATTGTAATTAGACATGAATGGAGAACAGGATGCTGTAAAAGAAAAAAGTGGATGTCAGAGATCGAAATAAATTAGCTGATTGAGTGGTTGAAAGTAGTAATTGTTGTTGATATCATGATCATACATTCTTAAGTGTGCAAATATTTGGTTGACGTGGTTAATCCCTAAATATAAGAATGAAGTGGTTACAATCACTTCTCGGTGCTTTTGGTCATTTATTGCTGCCTGTGTTGGAATATTGCGCTCCTGTCTGGGCATCGGCAGCCCCAGTCATCTTCACCTGCTTGATAGAGTTGTGCGCAATGCTTCATTCCTTTCATCAGGAAATATAATATGTAATCTTTCTCATCGTCGCTCAAGTTGGGAGTATAAGCCTGTTCTATAAGATTTGGAACAGAACCAACCATTCCCTAATTCCTGTCTTCCCATGCCTTTTGAAAGGGGTTTGATGCCGACTGACAGATTCTTTACATAAGTATGCTTTGAGGTATATTCGCTGTAGGACTAATCAGTATTCTCGGTCCTTCATTCCAAGCAATGTTGAACTTTGGAATAGTTTAGACAACATGATTTTTGATGTCTGATAGTTTAAATTCTTTTAAATCTCACGTTAATACTTTCCTATTCTCTAGATTGCCTTAATTTTCTGTTTATTTTTTGTCCATTCTTTCTTTCATGTACTCTGGGTGTCTTGGGCCTTGTACACTTTGTATTTCACTTTTGTTCTGCCATAGGTTGCGTATGTCATTTGTGTTCTAACATGGTATATTGTGTATGGCCTTGTGATTGGTTGTACATTGCAGATATGTACTTTCCCTCTGATGTCCAGTCTACATTAGTAATAATAATAATAATAATACAATGTAAATGTGAAATAATTGAAATAGAAAATGTTTAAGAAACAGTTGTGAGAAAAGTAACGTTAATGATAATGACATTGTTTTAGTGTCAGGCAGGATTATTAAGATGTATGGTAGTAATGATTGGATTAGTCGTTGTAGAAACTTGGTTGTCAGAAAAGTAATGTTAATGATAATGACATTGTTTTAGTGTCAGGCAGGATTAAGCTAGTAGTAGTAATGATTGGTTTAGTTGTTGTAAGGACATGGTTTCGATTTTTGTGGATGCTTTGTGAGTGCAGGAGATGTACAATACCCAAAATTAAAGGAGGGGTTACAAATACAAAGTCTGTACAAAAAAGTAGGCCCCTCTATCTAGCTAGTCATATCATCTGATCATCTAGGACAGGTAGGCTTATCTAACGTTAGTGTTTGTAGTTGCCAAATCCGATCGTTGACGTTTTTACTCTATTCTATTTCTACCAATTACCATGATTACCTAGTCCATTGTATGAATTTGAGGGCAGCACTAAACAGACAGATAGGGGCCTAGCCTATACTTTAGTCAAAAGAGTACAAAGGAGGAAAAAAAGGAAAATGTGAGAGAAAAGAGTGAAAAAGTGACAGAAATTAGTCTTACCGCATTGACTCGTACTCCAAAACTTTGATGAATACGTAGATCGAGCATGCTGCATGCGCTATGCTGCTGCAAACTTTCCACAATGCTTTCAAAATGGTACTCCGCCTGGCCTATACGCTATATTAGTATGCCGTTGCACATAATCGCGGGGAGACGTTGGAACACCAGTGTCGACCCCATCAACCAGAGTAAGCGGTGTCCGGTACGCGGAATTTCCCAGAATGCACGAAAATGCAAAACAGCGAAGGCAAATTTAAAGACTGGCGATCTCTGCTATGCTGCAAACTTTCCACAATGCTTTCAAAATGGTACTCCGCCTGGCCTATACGCTATATTAGTATGCCGTTGCACATAATCGCGGGGAAACGTTGGAACACCAGTGCCGACCCCATCAACCAGAGTAAGCGGTGTCCGCGCCGGTACGCGGAATTTCCCATAATGCACGAAAATGCAAAACAGCGAAGGCAAATTTAAAGACTGGCGATCATCTCACCCACGCCTGACGCAAGCTCCGCGCTACAGACTAACCCCGCCGCCAAAAAAAACCATGCCTGACGTCGATGGGTATGAAACGCCGTCGGAACACCAACGCAGACCCCAACCACGCAATGGCCGACCAATGCGGGTGTCCGGCTGCCGTTGCACGCAATCGCGGGTAGACGTCGGAACACCAACAACGCAGACCCCAACCCACGGGTACCCCGAAATTGACCCCAGGACGCATCAATTCAGCAGGGTGCGGGCGCCAGTTGACGCGAAACATGGCGGCGCCCTGAAACAAAGATGGCGGCGCCCTGAAACAAAGATGGCGGCGCCCTGAAACAAAGATGGCGGCGCCCCGTGTTTGCACTAACAAAGATGGCGACTTAACGATCATTATAGTATGGATATCAGCACCCATCTTCTATCCAGTTAGTATAGAGATCAGCGTAGGATATAGACAGGGGACCAGTCTAGTTTCCTTGATTTTTGACGATGTTTGATGTTTCGGATCACCATAAATGACAATTGTGAAGGTATAGCGCCCTCTATTAATTCCTTTTATTTCTTTTTGGTTGAGTTGTCATATTTCATTGATTCTTGACGAAATGTGTTGATATATGGATACAGGACTCTCAAACATAAAACAATGAGCACAATTTGTAACCAAAAAGGGGGAAAATGTGTTGGATAAGGGGTTGTTCTTAAACCCCCTCGACCCCCCAGACCCCCACCACCCACGACCCTCGACCCCGACGACGTACGCTCATATAAACGAAGCACATGTACTCGCGGAATTCACTACCACCAGTGCAGTACGAATGTATATTTTGCAATGCCCATGCGCAAGCATGTCGCATGGCTGGCCGGCCTGCGCCAGAATAAAATTGTATCCCAAATGGGAACCTGTTTACGGCCCGAGTTCGAAAATGGCTAGCTCTCGCAGCCTGTTGCGCTGTTTGCTGCATGACGACCTGTCGTCGCGAAAGCCACGAATTTATAATGCTGCCACAAGCCAAATTATACCATTCCCGACTAGATAATTTCATATTCTATCCAAAAAATTGCATACTTATGTCGGATTTTTGCTAGTTGGGCGCAGTTTTTGGTAACGTTCTTCCTGCAACTCGTACGGTCGTAGAAGGATATCGCTTCCAAGACGGCCGCATGGCTTTCCGGCATCCTGATTGGTCAATAAGCATTACATCACAAACAAACAGCCCCGAATGTACATTATTTTTACTTGATGGACGTGGAAAAAATCCCAACTATTATTTCTCATTTAATAACCTATTTTATATTATTCTATTTCAAATTAGACTTTTGGAGGAGAAAAGGATTTAGTTATTTTCCCCAATTAACCTATAGGATCTTCGATTATTAAAAAAGAGCTCCGTTTGTTCACGTTCAGTAGTACGGGAGTGCAGCAGGCATTCTAATTGGGGCCGTATTCGAACACAGATTCCGATTTGGGATACGATATGATTCTGAGCGCGCGTACGTCGTGGGGTCGAGGGGGTTTAAGAACAACCCTTGGATAAGCCTAAACTCTGGGCTGTTTGCTGTTGCTCATGTTATCATCAATCATTCTACGTTTCAAAATTCAGATACCTGATTAGGTGTTCGAACGCGCAGCGCGAACACCTATTGTTTTTGTACTGTTTTTTTTTTTTTTTTTTACTTCTTCTCAGTGGCGCTTGTCCGGCAACAAAGGCATCCATGCTGAGCATTTACAGCCTTCAAACTTAACACATAAACAGAACATATCAGGCAGACGAAACCGTTTGCTGTGACGTCATGATTACGTCATCAGGTGTCGAATTACGCTAAATCAAATTTTAATATTTCAAAAATTCATATCTCATGAACCACAAAATATATTTTCACAATCTTTGCATCATCTGAAAGATGTTGAATTATGTGATTTTTCGTTTTTAGACGTAATCCCAATCTGACCTCTCCTTCCGGTCGAAACCGGAAGTTGAAAATTTCAAAATTTCAAAAATCATATCTCATGAACCATAGAAGATATTTTCACAATCTTTTTATTATCTTAAAGATCTTGAACTATGTCACATTTCGTTTTCAGACGTGACCCCAATCTGACCTTTCCTTCCGGTCGAAACCGGAAGGTTAAGTGAAACAATACGCTGAATTACTATTCCCTGTATGTACGAATAGACATATCGCGCGTGCACAGAATACGTACACACAGCAATATACGGAGTTTAATATTGGCCTACAACGTAAAGGCCTTGTCACACGGGGCAATTTTCGGGCAATTTTCAGGCAATAAAAGTTGCTGGCAATGAGATTGCTCGGAGATTGCCCTGTGTGGCATTTCATGCAATCCAGTGGCAATGAGTAGACTATACTAGCTGGCTTTCTACTTTGAGGCAATCTGTCGAGGCAATCTCCAATCACATTGCGTATCAGTGATCACGTGACATTTTATCACAAGCAAAACATTTTCAGCGGCGGCCATTTAATTCTCGTTTACATGAAAAAATACTGAGGAATTTTGCCGTTCTTTTTAACTCCAAAGCAAAATACAAGAAAATAAAATGGGTTACCGAGAAAGAGGAAAATATAATTGCATTATTAAGAGGTGAGTAGACATTATTTAGAGGTTTATTGGCCTAGAATGTGCGTTTGTAAAGTAGGCCTATCGTAGACATAATTATTGCATGCACAATCCAATGGAGGTTCGTGACGGACGAAACTGTTGTACTGCATCTATTTCGTAAAAACTATATTGAGTCTACTCTTTCCTGTTTTGCAGTGTACCTACATGATTTTACGTTTGCATTTTAACTAAGGATAATGACTGAGCATGGATAGATGCTATATTGTCCAGAAAATTTTTTAAAAACTGTGCCATGCAGTCAAAGTCAAAAGAGCATCGTTGGAAAATACTTCATTGTGTAACTCGCCTGTACAGTACATGTATGCAAATCCATGTAAATATATACATGTTCGTGTGTTGTTGTCTCTTCTGCAATTCTGCATGTTCTTCGTGTCAGCGAAATATATCCCTAACTCAACCTAAAGAGATGCTTTTACTTGATTAGTCTGGTAGTTGTAGTCACAAAATTGTCATAGGGGCACCTGTTTTTTCTGAGCTAGGTTACATTTGTTGTTTTGTTATTATTAAACATAAAAAGTCTGTCCCTCTATGCTTTAAAGAAAGGTCAGGTCTTATAACATAAAAAAAGATGAAGAGCCTGCATAAAAAAAAGAAAACTAATAAATGAAGAAAAAGCTGCAGAGGGATGAGTTAATATGAGTTAATTGGAAAATAAACATGCAGGTGTGTTGGTGGACAACATGTGTACACCAACATTCAGGATGGAAAATGCAAATGGGGTAGGGGTGATGAAGGTTGTTTTTGCAATTATAAAGGGCATTCTCTTACTGGAGTAATACATGTTGGTCTTTTCCTATTCAAAATTTATTTTTTCACAGAATCATTTGAACATTTCTTTATATTTTGTATTTTAGCTCTCCAGTATGCTGAGTAATTGGAATTAGATGCAATGGCTGGCATCAGTGAGAATCAGTTCAACAGCCTAGAAAGCATCTAAAACACAAGCCCCAAGGTAACCAATAAATCTGTGGTACAATTATTGTAAATGTGTGTTTGTGTGTGGATGATTGCATTCCTTCTGACTGCCCTATGATCCACTCACATGACCCCACCAACCTACATTGAAGATTGTGATTTTTATTTTCAAAAAGCAATTCTTTTAAAACTTTATCCACAATGTTGTATTCTTTCCCAGTGAAAACAGGTCAACTCGTATGCGTGCCAACTCGTACTATTACCAACTCATACTCATTTTGGTCAACTGGACCCGTAAAAATATTTATTACTGAATATTTACTGGCATGTGTACGGGTTGACATCCGGTTAATTTAGCTACACTTATAGTGTCTATAGTTCCTCATAATACTAGTAGTGCTTATGTCTTGTGTGGTGATGGATGCATTGCAGTTTACTTGATACTAGCACTTAATTTTCTCACTAAAGTAGTCCAGAAACAAATATCAGCACATTTATTGAGATAATGAAACAGTCACATCATGGAGGAAGGAAGACGTCACATGTAACTTTTTATTCCATTGTAAAACCTAACTTAAAGGCATTGTTCTGAAGGGATCATTTTTCTAAAGTTGCATAAGTTTTCTGAAGTTACATCAATCCATCATCCTGATAATAACATATGAGGGCATTCTAAGTTATGTGTGTTTTGTTAGCATGACCCATTATTCTTCGTCCCTCTTTGAAAACATTTAATATTGTTTTTACATGATTAGTTTATATTTCAGATCATCGGTATCCATTTGTGCTACTGCTACAAGGTGTGTCAGAGTCTGTGTAACTTTGTGATCCAATGGCCAGCATTTGAAGTTTATCCATTCATCAAAGGAGTTAATGTATGATTCAAATTATTTTATATGGACTTATCCTATCTGTGGCAGTCTTTACCCTCAAGAGAATTGATTTTTAGGACCTCAAGACATATATCTAGGTCTTTCTAGGAATTTCTTTAACATGTTAGAACAAAATTAGTACTGAGGAATTCTTATTATATTTTTGACTGGACCCAAACATCCTCACAAAATGTAGTAGTAAGCAATATCTGTTGGTGATCTAGTAAAATGTATATTGCCGACAGTGAATCCCTGGCAGTTGGGCCATATAAACGTAGTAAACATAACCCCCAATCTTCATTGCATGGGTGTGTCAGCCTTGGAATACCTTTTGCCAGATCACCCAATTAAAGCACTAGTATAAGGGGCCCCCTTATACTTGTATTGCTTGTTTGCCCCTCCCCTTCCCTAGTTCTTGGATTCTATAGTGCTGCAATGATAGACCAAAGAATTTTAGAAAACAAATGTGTTGGTTCATCACCAGTGGCAGTACATGCCATCACTAAGAACTTGGGGGGAGGGGGAAGGCATTTTATTCAAAAATTACCGATTCCAATGACAACCCCTGAATGTCACCCATTCTGAACTCACTAAATCGTACATACAGAGTGTACATTTATTTTAAATGCAGATTGTTTATGTTTTCTTGTCAACAAAGGATCACGGTTGGGTTCATTTACACTGAAGTCATTTCACTTGTTGCATGTGTAAGACCATGTACACTCATTTCTAGATTGGTTACAAGTAGGTTAAACAGGTCAACAAAGTGGTTTCAATTGATTGTGGGGAGGGAAATGTGGAACCACAAAAGTCAAGTCATGAAACCCAACAGACAGTTAAAATAAATATGTATTTCATTGTTTTATTAGCAATTTACAAGCACCCATACAACTCTTTGATTATTTCAGTGTCTAACAATTTATGTACAAAATGGCATGTGATCTTTATGTTGTAAATCTGTAGTATGGGCAGACATTTTGCCAATCATGTGTACAACCTTGAAAATGTAAAAATCAATGTAGAATTTGTTTTCAAATTTTATAAATTATTTTGTAATTATTTGCAGATTAGGTGAAAACAAAGACAATTTATAAGCATGTCACAATAAGGAGATGATTGATTACAGTGTCACTATCATTGTCAATTTATCATATTTTTTTATTTATAAACTTGACCTGAAAGTGAAGTATATTATAAATAAAGATCACTCTCAGTATAAAAACATGCAGTCCATCAATTAAATAAATTTTTATACAAGACTTAATACCAATGTTGGCTTCATTTAAATCTAGAATTGAAAGGTTTTCCATAAAAAAATGAAAAGGGCAAGCAATTATCAAATTTGATCCAGTGGATATAATTACATTTAATTTTGTTTGAATTGGGAATTATTTACTTTTTGTGGGGGGCAGGGGAAGATGGAAAGCACGGATGCAAGCTTTCTTCCAACTTTATCATGTAGTAGTTATAAGCTTGTTTTCTAATGAAAGGCTAATAATAATGGCTAGAAATCTACAAGAGATTGTACAGTGCAGCGTTAAAGAATACATCCATGTTTGTGGGCAAGTCCACGAAACCAGTTTTGGTCCAGTCTGACGCCGCCTGCAGCTGCCAGTTGCTGCCGCCACTTCCCGTTCCTCCGCCAGCTTCTCCCAGCCGTCCGCCCGCGATGTCCAGAGCCTTCATGTCACGCTTGACGACATCTTTGAAGCGCAGCAGTGGTCGTCCTCTGCCTCTGGAACCGGCGCACAGCTCGCTATGTACAGGATGTCTTTGGCAGCCGGCCGTCTGGCATTCTGCGAAGGTGGCCGAGCCACCGCAGCCTCCTGACCTTCAGCGTTTGAAACATCGACTTGCTGCCTGTGTGCGCCAGCACCGCCTCGTTCGTGACCTTGTCCCGCCATGTTATCCCGAGGATGTTGCGCAGGCACCGCATGTGAAATGCATTCAGCTTCCTTCGTGCCGCGCGTAGGTTGACCACGACTCTGAACCATACAGCAGGGCGCTGACCACGCAACACTGATAGATTACGTGTCTTAGTGCGCTCGGTGATGTACTTGTTGCTCCAGGCTCTTGAGCGTAGCGACTGAAGGATGTATAAGCGGCTTTGCCGATGCGAGTTCGATCTCCTTGTCCAGTGACAGGTCGCTGCTGATGGTTGAGCCAAGATATGTGAACTTGTCGACAGTCTCCAGCACATGCTCGTTCACTGTTACCGGCGACGCTTCTTCCCGCTTGGTGCATAACCACCGTCTTTTTATGCTGATGACCAGCGCAAATTCAGAGCATGCTGCGCTGAATCTGTCCATCAGCGATGTAGACCAGCTGCGCTGTGAGACACCAGCGCTGCGTCGTCCGCGAACAGGAGCTCACGAACCAGCACCTTCCGTGCCTTGCTTTTGGCGCGGTCGGGCCAGGTTGAACAAGCTTCCCATCTGACGCGTGTGCAGGAAAACGCCGTCTTCGCCGCGTGGTCGTTGGAGCGTGATGCAGCAAAACAGAAAAGAAGATGCCGGCGTGGGCGCTAACACGCAGCCTTGCTTGACCCCACTGCGAACGGCGAAGCTGTCTGAAGTAAATCGCCGAAGAATACCGTTGCTGACATGTCCTCATGGAGTGACTTGACCAGCCCAAGCAGTATCGGTGGGCAGCCCAATTTCTGCAGGATGGCGAACAGTCCTTCCCGACTCACCATATCGAGCGCCGTCAGGTCGACAAAGCGCCATGTGCAGTGGTTTGTTTGCTCTCTGCACTTTTCTTGCACCTGGCGCACCGAGAAGACCATGTCTATTGTTGAGCTGCCACGGAACCCGCACTGTGACTCTGGGTACAGCGGCCGGCCAGCTTCTGGAGCCGCTCCAGCAGAATTCTGGCAAAGACCTTGCCAAGCACGCTCAGCAGCGAAATGCCGCGGTAGTTGTTACAGTCGCCTTTGTCACCTTTGTTCTTGTAAAGTGTGATTATTTTGGCATCCTTCATGTCCGATGGGAAAGCATCCACTTGCCAGCATTGACAGAGCAGCTCGTGCATGTCGCGGCGGTAAACAGCTGTCACATTTGAGGAGATCAGCTGGGATACCGTCCGTGCCCGCAGCTTTACCCTTAGAAGTGTGCTTCAGCGCATTCTCTAGCTCTGCCATGGTTGGCAAGTTGTCCAGCTCAGCAATGGTGTCAAAACTGGGCGTTGAGGCCAAAGCCACGTCGCTGATTCTTCTTGGTTGGCCATAGAGCTCTGAGTAGTGCTCAACCCATCGTGACATCTGCTGCCCTGTGTCAGTGATCAGTGTTCCTTCTACGGACTTCAGTGGACACACCTTCTTTGCTCTCGGACCAATAGCCTTGTTCAGGGCCCTTGTACAGTTCCCCGCAGGTTTACCAGTGTCTGAAGCCTGTTGGATGTCATCGCCAGAGCTTGTTCCAGTACTGGTTAAGCGCGGGATCGAGCTGTCCTCTGAAGCTGGCGCCTGCGCATCCTTGAGTGCAGACAGAGAGCTCCGTGTTGCCGTTTCTTGTACACCATGTGTGCCTTGTTCTTGGCAGCAATCAGCGGTTCCAGGACTACGGCATTTTCAGCCATCCAGTCTTCTTGTGGCAGCCTTTTCGTGCCAAACGATTCTGTTGCGCGTCATACGCAGCTCGCAGGCTCTGCCAGTTCTCTTCAGGTCCTGTGCCCATGCTGCTTGCAGCCAACTTCTTTTCAAACGACTTTCGGAATGCTATGGCGTTTTTCTGCGCACTTCATGCTTGCAGTGTTTAGTAGCGCGCTTTTCTTTTGTCGTGGAAGTAAATTTCCGTTTTGGCATGTTCATCTGAGTTGGGGCAGTGGTCAGTATCACCATCGGCGGTGTGGTGCGTTCTGGAGCACCTGACTAGGCCAATGTCTGCCCTTCTGACCAAAAAAGTCAAGCTGGTGCCAGTGCTTTGACCGAGGATGCATCCATGTCACCCGCCGCCGTTGCTTCTGCTGGAACCAGGTGTTAGCAATGCAGAGCCCGTGTTGACTGCACAGCTCGAGAACACGCTGTCCATTTCGTTGATTTTCCCGACACCGAAGCGACCGATTGCATCCGGCCATGCGAGATAATCGAGCGCCGACGAGCATTGAAATCGCCCGAGCAGCACTACGCAGTCCTCAGGGGGAATCTTGCACAGGGCGCCTGCCAGGCTGTCATAGAACTGGTCCTTGACCGCAACCCAGCCGGGCAGCGTGGGGGCGAGGCACAGATCAGATGTGTTAGGCTGGCAGATTGCTTGAGCGTTATGGAGATGATCCTTTCTGACACACCAACAGGGGTGTCGAACTCATGCACCAGCTTGTTGGACACTGCAAAGCCTACGCCGTGTGTGCGATGTTCATCTTCGGCTTTTCCCATCCAGAAGAAAAGTGTAGTTCTGCTCTTTGATAGAACCAGACTCGGCTAGTCTGGTTTCCTGAAAAGCCCCAACGCCGACTGCAAGCTTAGCCAGCTCCCGGTCAATCAGTGCTGTTTTCTTGCGCGTTGCGCCTTGTCTCTGTAGGTTGCAGTCTGGATCCGCGGTGAATCCGGACACATGGTGCGAAACGTTCAAGCTTCCCAGCCGGAGATGTATATTTAAATTTAAATTCGCTCTTGATTACGGTTTTGAGTTTTTCTTTGGTTGGTAGGTGAGGTTTTAACGTCCATGCTTGCTCCGACCACCCCATCGAAGCAATAGGCGTGGCGGGTCAGCACCTAGCTGGCCAGGGCTGCCTGGCTTGAGGCGGTGTGGCATGACCATTGAGACACGATGATCTCTCCCACCGGCGCAGAGGACCCGTGGCGCTCCGTCTTACGCCAATCTGACTGGAACTTATAACCCGTGAGACTGTCGCTCTGCCGTGTTGTTGCCCAGCGCCTTCTGACGCCAGCGATGGAGTGTCCTCTCCACTGCACTTGCCCGGGCGAGAATGAGGGGCTCCAGCGTTGCCCAAGCTGCAGGAACCACACTTGACCTCCGCTGGCGGGGCTCAAGGAAAGACAGAGGTCAATGCGTTGGCGCCAACATTGGCTGCAGGAGATGGCGTTGGCTCATGCGAGGCTCATCAAGCCCGCTGACGGGTCTTGTATTTAGTCCTGCTGGGTGTCTCCAACACCCTCCACACGAGGCCGAGGCCAAGTGGGGGAGCAGTTTGAGTCGCCGGACGACCGACCATGGAACAGCTAGCACTGGCTTTACATAGCTGACTTAATAATGAAAAGGCTAATTAGCTGATATCCATACAAGCAACCCCAGCCAATTTTAATCCAGTTACTATACATATAGTCCCCTTCTACGCTAAATAAACTTTGTGACTTTATGCCCATAATAATGCTGAATAGGTTGATCTGGCTGCCTACAACCCTGGCAAACTATTTTCCATATGAGTGATTTTTAATGTTGATTTATCATCTAGCATGGTTTTGAAAAGTATGTGTTGGGCTAGTGTCAATATTTAAAATAAAAACAGTGTTCCAAGTCACACTTGTTAATTTCTAATTTATTGCTTAAATCTCACAACTTTCAAGTTCAACAGCCAATATCTCAAGAACTAAATGACATATTAGAAAACAAAAAACACAATTGAATTCCTTACATTAATAGCTTGTAATTCTTGTGAAATGACTTATCATAAATGCTTTGCCAATGGTCCAATTAGTGGCACACGAAGTAACGATTTTACAAATTTTAAAAGGTCATATCTCATAGCTTTAATTTGATGTATAAGTTGACAAATTTTGTTTTCTTCATAATCATGAGGAGGTCATATATGACCTTCAAACCACCTAATCTGACCTTTACTTCCTGTCCAAACAGTAAGTTCAAATTCAACACATTCTAACGCAAAATTGATATGTCTTTTGAATATGAAATTGATAGTTATTATAAAGATGACAAACCCTTGCACAATATAATATTTACATCATCGTTGAAAATTTGATTGAACCGGAAGTGGACTCGAACACCGTGTGTTTGTTCTAACAACACTTAAGCTCTAGTTTCCTATTAATTTTCTTCGTTATTTTTATACCCCCTCGTTATGAAGAAACAGTTTATTTTTCTTTTAAATGTACCGCCGCAAAGGTCGGTGGAGAAACTAACAAATACCGATTGAAATTGTAAACATTCATATCCTGGATAGAGACCGTTGATTAAAAGAAACAAATATGGGTCTATGTAGTCTACTAGTCTTCTTTCAAGGTTTTGGGACCTATTAATTTCCATGAGACTAGACGCATGTGCTTTCTCTGGCTTATTTTCAAACAATATAATTTTAAAATTCCATTTTTTGTTTTCATTCTGAGGTCAATGATTTCCAGCAAAAACCCTTAATTAAAATTTCCTTAATTACTTTCTTTATAATTTCTTCGCGCACTTTGTGTAAAATGTTTAAGGCATACAGGACAATAAAAATGAGACATTCAAGTTTTTCTTTTCAATTAATTTCAATATCAGATTGTATGACTGCGAATAGTTGCATGCCAGGATCCCTGAAGTACGGCAATTAATAAATAATTATTCAAATAATACTTGTAGCTTTGCATGGTGAAAAGGATAAGTAAAGACTGTTCGCGGTCACACCATGTGAAATTCTCAAATTGGTAGCTAATAGTTCTGAAAAAGGAAATGGAGGTTACAAATCGACGTTCGACTGATCAGTGTGTTCTTATCGTCTTCAGGAGAATGTCGGACTCTGAATAATTATTCTCAAAGGTTTATTTTCAAGAAAATATATGAAAACTTCTATTGCATGGCGCTTGACTATTGCGTGACAATGATAGGCACGACGATCGAAGGGCCTCTGGCGGGATCCAAGGGGCCGGGGAGGGTGCCCATACCCATCATTAGAATAAATAATGAGCCTAAAACATGTATACAGCTTTTACTTGCTACAGTTTGAGGGCGCTGTTTAAACAGGTTAGGTTAAAGTACTTGCCCTAACAATTCATTGTAATCTGACCCGCTGCAGGTATTTTGTTTTATGACAAAAGATTCTCAGTCGTGAGTCAATGATGCATGTCGTCAAACAGCCCATATATCTGTGCATGGGATCGTGCAATATTATGCCATGCACATATACATACACGTTTATTCAATGTTATACCACGCAGATTCCAACAAATAATTCTGTGTTTTTCGGAAGTATTTGATGGTAGAACATGACTTCGTCACAGCATAGGTCACTGGAAGATCAATCTATGAGGAAGATGGGTGGGTCGGGTAGCCCTTGTGACTGGGGCATCTTCAGGGATTGGTCAGGCTGTGGCACGAGATCTTGTCAAACATGGATTGAAAGTGATTGGGTGTGCACGAAACGCAAAGGCAATGGAGGTAACGAACATAACTATTATGTCGTATCTTATCATTATAAATGATAACAAAACGTAGATTATTAAAATAAACATATATTGCGTGAGCATGATATTAGTAACTAAATGAAAAAAATACATTAAAAAAAATAATAAAACAACAAATATATAAACTTATGACATGAATTAACAAAATGACAACCTAATGATTGAAAATCTTGGAGCTACAGGAATTAAATGTACTTCTGTTCTGGGATCTGAAAAAATGTATACATTCTATTTCAGGATGAATCAATACTTCTGAAGAAAGCCTCTGCCCCTGGTTTACTCCATCCAATTAAGTGTGACTTATCTCAAGAAAAGGACATCTTTGCTATGTTTGATGTCATCTGGAAGAAGTTTGGAGGAGTTGATGTTTGCATCAATAATGCAGGACTCGCCCATGCAGCTAGTCTACTGGATGGAGATACCCAGAAATGGAAAAATATGGCTGATGTAAAGTCTTTTATTATGCATTTTTTTTTAACTCACTTAACCCTTTCATTACCAGCCAGTTATGTCAGAGAGAACCCTTCTTTACCACAGTAATTAGGAGCCCAATGTCACTTCAGCACCAGTGGATGTTTCACAATTTCATTGAAGTGCGCCCTCACACGGCAGGAATAGACACTTTTTTTATATTTCTCATTTGTATGTAAAAATGATGGTAAAAATGAGTATACAAAAAGGGAGGAAAACATTGTGCAAAAGCGAAATAATTAGATCAGTATTTACACTAAAGTAATACAAATGGGTGATATTTCATGCAAATACGGTACAGGTATAAGATTTTTTGTTCCCATGTGAAAAACAACTTGGATGAGATTTTTTGGGATTTTTTGTTTGTTTTGTACTTGGAAATGAACCATTTACTTGTATTCAGTGTAAATACATCACAATCCATGCTAACAACCCCCCCCCCACCCCCCAATTCAATGTTGGTTTGGACTGCCAATCTGCGGCTTGTCCGACCATTCCCAACATTGAACGGGGGGTTTAACAGAGATTAGTATAGATTTACAATCAAATGATGTGGTATTTCTCAAAGCAAGGAACTATGCACATAGGTTGGGCACATTGTTTACAGATCATCTTTGTTTGTTTTCGCCTGCCTAATTTTCGGTTACTGCAAACAATGCAGTCGCGTTTCTTTCCATTGGGGTTTTTGCCAGGATAGTGCTGTTGCCCTGTCAACTCAATAGGAATATGGTATCTCAACTGACTTGTTGCGTTACGTTCCCAACCCAACAGCAAGCCCTGTACAATCCCTATACGAAAATCAAGGTTACTGACATTTTTGTTCCCTGCTATGCTGGTGAATATTACTCTGCTATTGACAATACAAATATTCAGCATATGGAAAAAAAACTCTTTTCCACCATTTCAAGCTTCTGTGTGTATGATTGTAGTACTGAAAACATTGGTTGGCAAGATCAGTTCCACCCATGTTTTTGTTGTAATCTTCAATACAATTGGGCTTCATAACATCACAAAATCCACTTGTGCTTTTATTACACCGAATTTGCTTTTTGGACAAATCAGTGTTGCCTACATTAGTTAAAAGTGTTACAGATTTTTTGTCTTGCCAAACGATACACAATTGCCCACCTTTCACCCAAAAAAATGGGTCATCTCCTTTCTTCATTTTATGGTTTTTGGGTTTGCGGCCTGGGATATTCCCTGTGTAGTGTAACGAACAGTTCCACAACATCCGAATCCTAGTTTAGCAAGTTTAGCTAAGAGCTGGGCTAGTATAGTAATTATCACAATATATTACGTGTCCCTTATTCTTAAGTCCATGGACCAGATCAATGACGACTTTTCCTGCAACTGTTGGGTTTGGCGGATGGCAGTCTGATGACTTGAAATCTACGTCTGCATCATAAACAGTTTGGGTGTCGTCGGCTCCTGTGTACAGTTTCCAAGCACGTGTAGCCTGTTTTGGACTCGTTCAGGAGAAGGCTTTAATACCCCGTTTGATAGGTTTATTGGGCATGTACTGAACAAAAACTTAATCGTCCCTTGAATTTCAACATACTCTCGTCTGGAGACAGATTCTGCGCAGGGTTATACAGGTTGAGAAACTTCTGGACGAGGACTTCTATCAAGGCCGAACTTTGGAAAGTTTGTCCCGTTTAGCCAAGGCTCTACGAGGAATTTGGTTATTTGAGATGTGGAGGAACCGAAGAATTGAACTGAACCGATTTCGGGACATGATCGACGGGTAGAATGGGATGCGAACTTCAGATGTTGACCAGTACATCTTGTATTGAGAGGATTTGTTTATGCCCATAGCAATGAGAAGTGCCACAAATGCCATCATTTCTGGAATGTTGGTTGGGTGCCAGGAGAATTGTTGACCAGGATTTGATTCTATTGTTTGCTGCGCATAGCGATTAGTCTCATCGACGAGCATATCCCACACGAGTTGACAAAATACAGCAGAACATCTCCACTGCCGACAGTGTGGCAAAGTCGCCGGTGGGGCCAGAATTTCCATTGAACTGCACAGTCCCACACTCGTAATGGTCTCGTCGTTCCCAACCGGATCAAAATCTAACTTTCCTGTCGTTCTTGATCTCGGTCGGCTGTCACCTTGGTAGGTAGGCTGCAACAGAAAAACAAGGCAAAAAGGAGGATTAATCTCGGTCCTTTGTAAATACAATATCTCAATGCTGCATGTGCACAGGCCACGGGGTCATGCGCAAAATGAATATTGTGCTGAGAAAAAATATAGGCAGATTCCATCCACTCTCAAAACTCGTTATCGATAAATTTTCGTTTTAATGTGGGATTGTGAATGAATTCCAACTTCTTGCATAATACGACTTATGAGGGCCTTTCGAATACAAGGCTATTCTTTTGGAAGCTTGAGACTAAGAAGGTGCATTTTCAGCCTGTTAACGCTAAAGAGCACGACCGGCTATGGGTAAATGTAAACATTTCTATGCTGCCTATATCTATAGGCCTACATCAACTTGCTGTTTCAATGAATACAAATATTACCCCAACAAACTACTAATAATTGTACATTTTCACTTGACGTTTTTGACCCAGTCCAGGGGTGGGGATTTGGTCAATCCTATTAAAAGGGATCCATTTTCTAAATTTACATTACTCAACTCCAACAGTTGTAACGCTAGCCTAGGAAAATAAGTGAATTACGTTAATTTGCATTGGGCAATGTTATTAATATTAGTTATTAATTTTTACTGTGATTTTGGCCTACCTCTTCAAGTTCAACGTCGTCGTCGTCGTCATCCGTTACTTCGTCATCTGATTCTGAGCCACTGTCTGCCAAAATCTCAGCCAAAATGCCATCATTTATGTCCGTTTCCATCATGATTGCAACTAAATTCAACTGACCGTTGTGGAAACGAGTGGACGCTAGCACCAAAAACCGCAAAGTGACGCACTTTTCTTTTCATAAACTTTTATACACTTCATTCCTGTCAATAGAGGGCGCCAACCCCAAAAACAACTCAAGCATTTTCAGGTGGTGATTTAAGTCGCCGTGGTCGTCAAGGGCATGCCGATTCCTGGCACCTTTTAGAGCCCACGGGAAGGAAGCGTATCACAACAAAGGCTCTTTTTAGAGCCCGTGGGATCGAAAGGGTTAAGTATAGGTAGGACCGTACAATCTCACATGAGGACCACAATTGCTGATTGGTGACATCTTAGAAAACTTGATCCATCATCCATGGACTTTGTTTAGTCAATTAAAAATTCACCTACACAAAAATTACTTAGTTTTTACCAAGAGTTTTCAAAATGATCGAGTAGTCAGGTGGGTGGAGGGAGTGATGGATAGAAATTGGGGTGTAGAGGATATCGTTCTCTTTGAACTTGAAGTAATAGTTGGCATTGTGTACATTGTTTTGTTTTGTTACATGTTTATCACAGTTTCCTGACAATAATACAGTTTTCTATAAGCAAATGTACTACAGATGCTGTGTAATCCATACATAAGAACTAATAAGATGTACAAAAACAAACATGTGATTACTGCCATGATCCTTTCAAATCTGTCATACATTTAAGTTTTTTCTTCAGAAATGACATTTCAGACAGAATAATTTATCAGGATATTTAGTACCATCACTAACTTTATATCAAATAAAGTTTTAGATTATAAATAAATAATTTACGTAATCAGGTAATTACCAATTAAAGAGGTGTCCAACATTTTGTGAAATGAAATTTCATTTGTAGATGAAGTTTTAAAGTGAATAAAAATCTTTCGTTTTCTGGCTGCCGTATGCAATGTTTTAGTAAACCAGTATGTTTTTTTTTAAACTTTAAGGATAATAATAATTTCAGCCCAGCATGCTCTGAAAAATAGTAAATTTTCATTACATCATTTCATTCATCAGTACATTTTCTATACAAAAGGTGAACATCATAGCAGTGGCAATCTGTACCAGGGAGGCAATTAAACAGATGGCACAAAAAGGTGCAGATGATGGCCAGATTATTAACATCAACAGGTAGGCAATATCAGATTCTAATCGTCTTGTATTATTTTCCAATAGATTCATTTTAAAGATCGCCTGTGTTTCCCTAGTTTACTGGCAATTTCCTGAAATGTTTTATTTTCATCAGAACATTGAAAATTGTCTTCTCAAAGGGAAAGTAAATAATTTAAAAGGATATTTAATTAAAAAAATTAGTGTTACTAAGTCACAAACCAAATGAAACAACTTAACAGGAATAAGGAAAGACCACAACTGAAAGGAATTATATGGAGTCAAGATTTAGAACAGCAAATAAAAGATATTTAATATAATAATCAACAATTCAAATATACAAACAAAGTTGGGTGGAAATTACAGTAATCACATAAAATGAAAATAATGATGGTGAGTAACGAAATGTTAATATTTTGAATGAGGTACCTCCAGTGAGTAACTAGGCTGTGGTTTTGGGTCCGGCGTGTGCTGGTCCAGTCCTTGGCGGAGTCTTGTACTGTCGACATT
>CM055820.1:9276487-9335400 GCA_029582265.1 Zoroaster sp. YZ-2022
ATCATACCAAGTTTTGTTTAAACTATTGATACCTGCTCTTCAAACAAAATAAAAGTCTACGGCAGCCGGTATTCCCAGGAGGTCTCCATCCAAGTACATTGACTCGGGCCCCTGACGTTGCTTAACTCCGGTGATCGGACGAGAACCGGTGTATTCAATGTAGTGTGGCCGTAGACGAATATAATGGCAATTGTTTTATGTTTAAACCTTGATACCTGATCTTTAACCAAAATAAAAGTCTACGGCACCGGTATTCCCAGGCGGTCTCCATCCAAGTACTGACCTGCCCGACGTTGCTTAACTTCGGTGATCTGACGAGAACCGGTGTATTCAACGTAGTGTGGCCGTAGACGAATATCATGGCAATTGTTTTATGTTTAAACTATTGATACCTGCTCTTCAACCAAAATAAAAGTTCACACACCCGGTATTCCCAGGAGGTCTCCCATCCAAGTACTGACCTGGCCCAATGACTTGCTTTACATCGGTGATCGGACGAGAACCGGTGTATTCAACGTAGTGTAGCCGCAGACGAATATCATGGGAATTGTTTTATGTTTAAACTATTGATACCTGCTCTTTCAACCAAAATAAAAGTCTACGGCACCCGGTATTCCCAGGAGGTCTCCCATCCAAGTACTCACTGGCCCGACTTGCTTTAACTTCGGTGATCAGACGAGAACCAGTGTATTCAACGTAGTGTGGCCGTAGACGAATATCATGGCAATTGTTTTATGTTTAAACTCTTGATACCTGCTCTTTAACCAAAATAAAAGTCTACGGCACCCGATATTCCCAGGCGGTCTCCCCTCCTCCCATCCAAGTACTGACCGGGCCCGACGTTGCTTAACTTCGGTGATCAGACGAGAACCGGTGTATTCAACATAGTGTGGCCGTAGACGAATATCATGGCAATTGTTTTATGTTTAAACTATTGATACCGGCTCTTCAACCAAAATAAAAGTCTATGGCACCCGGTATTCCCAGGAGGTCTCCCATCCAAGTACTGACCTGGCCCGATGTTGCTTAACTTCGGTGATCGGAGAAGAACCGGTGTATTCAACGTAGTGTTGCCGCAGGCGAATATCGTAACAATTGTTTTAAGTTTAAACTATTGATACCTGCTCTTCAACCAAAATAAAAGTCTACGGCACCCGGTATTCCCAGGCGGTCTCCCATCCAAGTACTGACCGGGCCCGACGTTGCTTAACTTCGGTGATCAGACGAGAACCGGTGTATTCAACGTAGTGTGGCCATAGACGAATATCATGGCAATTGTTTTATGTTTAAACTATTGATACCTGCTCTTCAACCAAAATAAAAGTCTACGGCACCCGGTATTCCCAGGCGGTCTCCCATCCAAGTACTGACCTGGCCCGATGTTGCTTAACTTCGGTGATCGGACGAGAACCGGTGTATTCAACGTAGTGTGGCCATAGACGAATATCATAGCAATTGTTTTAAGTTTAAACTATTGATACCTGCTCTTCAACCAAAATAAAGCGAACGGCACCCGGTATTCCCAGGCGGTCTCCTCATCCATGTACTGACCTGGCCCGACGTTGCTTAACTTCGGTGATCGGACGAGAACCGGTGTATTCAACGTAGTGTTGTCCAGACGAATATCATAACAATTGTTTTAAGTTTAAACTATTGATACCTGCTCTTCAACCAAATAAAAAGTCTACGGCACCCGGTATTTATTCCCAGGCGGTCTCCCATCCACTGTACCGGCCGATGTTGCTTAACTTCGGTGATCGGACGAGAGAACCGGTGTATTCAACGTAGTGTTGCCGCAGACGAATATCATAAGAATTGTTTTAAGTTTAAACTATTGATACCTGCTCTTCAACCAAAATAAAATTCTACGGCACCCGGTATTCCCAGGCGGTCTCCCATCCAAGTACTGACCGGGCCCTACGTTGCTTAACTTCGGTGATCGGACGAGAACCAGTGTATTCAACGTAGTGTGGCCGCAGACGAATATCATAGCAATTGTTTTAAGTTTAAACTATTGATACCTGCTCTTTAACCAAAATAAAAGTCTACGGCACCCGGTATTCCCAGGAGGTCTACCATCCAAGTACTGACCGGGCCCGGCGTTGCTTAACTTCGGTGATCGGACGAGAACCGGTGTATTCAACGTAGTGGCCGCAGACGAATATCATGGCAATTGTTTTAATGTTTAAACTATTGATACCTGCTCTTCAACCAAAATAAAATGTACGGCACCCGGTATTCCCAGGTCTCCCATCCAAGTACTGACTGGCCCTGACGTTGCTTAACTTCGGTGATCGGACGAGAACCAGTGTATTCAACGTAGTGTTGCTGCAGGCGAATATCATAAAATTGTTTTAAGTTTAAACTATTGATACCTGCTCTTCAACCAAAATAAAGTCTACGGCACCCGGTATTCCCAGGCGGTCTCCCCATCCAAGTACTGACCGGGCCCGGCGTGCTTTAACTTCGTGATCGGACGAGAACCGGTGTATTCAACGTAGTGTGGCCGTAGACGAATATCGCGGCAATTGTTTTATGTTTAAACTATTGATACCTGCTCTTCAACCAAAATAAAGTGTACGGCACCTGGTATTCCCAGGCGAGATCTCCCCATCCAAGTACTGACCGGGCCTGACGTTGCTTAACTTTGGTGATCGGACGAGAACCAGTGTATTCAACGTAGTGTTGCTGTAGACGAATATCATAAAAAATTGTTTTAAGTTTAAACTATTGATACCTGCTCTTCAACCAAAATAAAAGTCTACGGCACCCGGTATTCCCAGGCGGTCTCCCATCCAAGTACTGACCGGGCCCGGCGTTGCTTAACTTCGGTGATCGGACGAGAACCAGGTGTATTCAACGTAGTGGCCGCAGACGAATATCATGGCAATTGTTGTAAGTTTAAACTATTGACACCTGCTCTTCAACCAAAATAAAAGTCTACGGCACCCGGTATTCCCAGGCGGTCTCCCATCCAAGTACCGACCGGGCCCGACGTTGATTAACTTCGGTGATCGGACGAGAACCAGTGTATTCAACGTAGTGTGGCCGTAGACGAATATCATAACAATCGTTTTAAGTTTAAACTATTGATACCTGATCTTCAACAAAAATAAAAGTCTACGGCACCTGGTATTCCCAGGCGGTCGCCCATCCAAGTACTGACCTGGCCCGGCGTTGCCTAACTTCGGTGATCGGACGAGAACCGGTGTATTCAACGTAGTGTGGCCGCAGACGAATATCATAACAATTGTTTTAAGTTTAAACTATTGATACCTGATCTTCAAACAAAATAAAAGTCTACAGCACCCGGTATTCCCAGGCGGTCTCCCATCCAAGTACTGAGCGGGCCCGACGTTGCTTAACTTCGGTGATCGGACGAGAACCAGTGTATTCAACGTAGTGTGGCCGCAGACGAATGTCATAGCAATTGTTTTAAGTTTAAACTATTGATACCTGCTCTTCAACCAAAATAAAAGTCTACGGCACGCGGTATTCCCAAGCGGTGTCCCATCCAAGTACTGACCTGGCCCGACGTTGCTTAACTTCGGTGATCGGACGAGAACCAGTGTATTCAACGTAGTGTGGCCGCAGGCGAATATCATAACAATTGTTTTAAGTTTAAACTATTGATACCTGCTCTTCAACCAAAATAAAAGTCTACGGCACCCGGTATTCCCAGGCGGTCTCCCATCCAAGTACTGACCAGGCCCGACGTTGCTTAATTAACTTCGGTGATCGGACGAGAACCGGTGTATTCAACGTAGTGTGGCCGCAGACGGATATCATAGCAATTGTTTTAAGTTTAAACTATTGATACCTGATCTTCAAACAAAATAAAAGTCTACAGCACCCGGTATTCCCAGGCGGTCTCCCATCCAAGTACTGAGCGGGCCCGACGTTGCTTAACTTCGGTGATCGGACGAGAACCAGTGTATTCAACGTAGTGTGGCCGCAGACGAATGTCATAACAATTGTTTTAAGTTTAAACTATTGATACCTGCTCTTCAACCAAAATAAAAGTCTACGGCACCCGGTATTCCCAGGCGGTCTCCCATCCAAGTACTGATCCGGCCCGGCTTTGCTTAACTTCGGTGATCGGACGAGAACCGGTGTAATCAACGTAGTGTGGCCGTAGACGAATATCATAACAATTGTTTTAAGTTTAAACTCTTGATACCTGCTCTTTAACCAAAATAAAAGTCTACGGCACCCGGTATTCCCAGGCGGTCTCCCATCCAAGTACTGAGCGGGCCTGACGTTGCTTAACTTCGGTGATCGGACGAGAACCGGTTTATTCAACGTAGTGTGGCCGTAGACGAATATCATGGCAATTGTTTTATGTTTAAACTATTGATACCTGCTCTTTAACCAAAATAAAAGTCTACGGCACCCGGTATTCCCAGGAGGTCTCCCATCCAAGTACTGACCTGGCCCGACGTTGCTTAACTTCGGTGATCGGACGAAAACAGCTGTGACAGTATTCAACGTTGTGTGGCCGCAGACGAATATCATACTAATTGTTTTAAGTTTAAACTATTGATACCTGCTCTTCAACCAAAATAAAAGTCTACGGCACCCGGTATTCCCAGGAGGTCTGCCATCCAATTACTGACCTGGCCCGACGTTGCTTAACTTCGGTGATCGGACGAGAACCGGTGTATTCAACGTAGTGTGGCCGCAGACGAATATCATACCAATTGTTTTAAGTTTAAACTATTGATACCTGCTCTTCAACCAAAATAAAAGTCTACGGCACCCGGTATTCCCAGGCGGTCTCCCATCCAAGTACTGATCGGGCCCGACGTTGCTTAACTTCGGTGATCGGACGAGAACCGGTGTATTCAACGTAGTGTGGCCGTAGACGAATATCATAACAATTGTTTTAAGTTTAAACTCTTGATAGCTGCTCTTTAACCAAAATAAAAGTCTACGGCACCCGATATTCCCAGGCGGTCTCCCATCCAAGTACTGACCAGGGCCGACGTTGCTTAACTTCGGTGATCGGACGAGAACCGGTGTATTTAACGTAGTGTGGCCGCAGACGAATACCATAGCAATTGTTTTAAGTTTAAACTCTTGATACCTGCTCTTTAACCAAAAAAAAATTCTACGGCAGCCGGTATTCCCAGGCGGTCTCCCATCCAAGTACTGAGCGGGCCCGACGTTGCTTAACTTCGGTGATCGGACGAGAACCGGTTTATTCAACGTAGTGTGGCCGTAGACGAATATCATGGCAATTGTTTTATGTTTAAACTATTCATACCTGCTCTTTAACCAAAAAAAAATTCTACGGCAGCCGGTATTCCCAGGCGGTCTCCCATCCAAGTACTGACCAGGCCCGACGTTGCTTAACTTCGGTGATCGGACGAGAACCGGTGTATTCAACGTAGTGTTGCCGCAGGCGAATATCATAACAATTGTTTTAAGTTTAAACTATTGATACCTGCTCTTCAACCAAAATAAAAGTCTACGGCAGCCGGTATTCCCAGGCGGTCTCCCATCCAAGTACTGACCGGGCCCGACGTTGCTTAACTTCTGTGCTTGGATGAGAACCGGTGTATTCAACGTAGTGTGGCCGTAGACGAATATCATAACAATTGTTTTAAGTTTAAACTATTGATACCTGATCTTCAACAAAAATAAAAGTCTACGGCACCTGGTATTCCCAGGCGGTCGCCCATCCAAGTACTGACCTGGCCCGGCGTTGCTTAACTTCGATGATCAGACGAGAACCGGTGTATTCAACGTAGTGTGGCCGTAGACGAATATCATGGCAATTGTTTTATGTTTAAAATATTGATACCTGCTCTTCAACCAAAATAAAACTGTACGGCACCCGGTATTCCCAGGAGATCTCCCATCCATGTACTGACCTGGCCCGACGTTGCTTAACTTCGGTGATCGGACGAGAACCGGTGTATTCAACGTAGTGTTGCCGGAGGCGAATATCATAACAATTGTTTTAAGTTTAAACTATTGATACCTGCTCTTCAACCAAAATAAAAGTGAACGGCACCCGGTATTCCCAGGCGGTCTCCCATCCAAGTACTGACCGGGCCCGGCGTTGCTTAACTTCGGTGATCGGACGAGAACCGCTGTATTCAACGTAGTTTGGCCGTTGACGAATATCATGGCAATTGTTTTATGTTTAAACTATTGATACCTGCTCTTCAACCAAAATAAAATTCTACGGCACCCGGTATTCCCAGGCGGTCTCCCATCCAAGTACTGACCGGGCCCGGCGTTACTTAACTTCGGTGATCGGACGAAAACCGGTGTATTCAAAGTAGTGTGGCCGTAGACGAATATCATGGCAATTGTTTTATGTTTAAACTATTGATACCTGCTCTTCAACCAAAATAAAAGTCTACGGCACCCGGTATTCCCAGGCGGTCTCCCATCCAAGTACTGACCGGGCCCTACGTTGCTTAACTTCGGTGATCGGACGAGAACCAGTGTATTCAACGTAGTGTGGCCGCAGACGAATATCATAGCAATTGTTTTAAGTTTAAACTATTGATACCTGCTCTTTAACCAAAATAAAAGTCTACGGCACCCGGTATTCCCAGGAGGTCTACCATCCAAGTACTGACCGGGCCCGGCGTTGCTTAACTTCGGTGATCGGACGAGAACCGGTGTATTCAACGTAGTGTGGCCGTAGACGAATATCATGGCAATTGTTTTATGTTTAAACTATTGATACCTGCTCTTCAACCAAAATAAAAGTGTACGGCACCCGGTATTCCCACGAGATCTCCCATCCAAGTACTGACCTGGCCTGACGTTGCTTAACTTCGGTGATCGGACGAGAACCAGTGTATTCAACGTAGTGTTGCTGCAGGCGAATATCATAAAAATTGTTTTAAGTTTAAACTATTGATACCTGCTCTTCAACCAAAATAAAAGTCTACGGCACCCGGTATTCCCAGGCGGTCTCCCATCCAAGTACTGACCGGGCCCGGCTTTGCTTAACTTCGGTGATATATGATCGGACGAGAACCGGTGTATTCAACGTAGTGTGGCCGTTGACGAATATCATGGCAATTGTTTTATGTTTATACTATTGATACCTGCTCTTCAACCAAAATAAAAGTCTACGGCACCCGGTATTCCCAGGCGGTCTCCCATCCAAGTACTGACCGGGCCCGACGTTGCTTAACTTCGGTGATCGGACGAGAACCGGTGTATTGAACGTAGTGTGGCCGTAGACGAATGTCATAGCAATTGTTTTAAGTTTAAACTATTGATACCTGCTCTTCAACCAAAATAAAAGTCTACGGCACCCGGTATGTCCAGGCGGTCTCCCATCCAAGTACTGACCGGGCCCGACGTTGCTTAACTTCGGTGATCGGACGAGAACCGGTGTATTCAACGTAGTGTGGCCGTAGACGAATATCACAACAATTGTTTTAAGTTTAAACTCTTGATACCTGCTCTTTAACCAAACAAAAAGTCTACGGCACCCGGTATTCCCAGGCGGTCTCCCATCCAAGTACTGACCAGGCCCGACGTTGCTTAATTAACTTCGGTGATCGGACGAGAATCGGTGTATTCAACGTAGTGTGGCCGCAGACGGATATCATAGCAATTGTTTTAAGTTTAAACTATTGATACCTGCTCTTCAACCAAAATAAAAGTCTACGGCATCCGGTATTCCCAGGCGGTCTCCCATCCAAGTACTGACCGGGCCCGGCTTTGCTTAACTTCGGTGATCGGACGAGAACCGGTGTATTCAACGTAGTGTGGCCGTAGACGAATATCATAACAATTGTTTTAAGTTTAAACTCTTGATACCTGCTCTTTAACCAAAATAAAAGTCTACGGCACCCGGTATTCCCAGGCGGTCTCCCATCCAAGTACTGACCAGGCCCGACGTTGCTTAACTTCGGTGATCGGACGAGAACCGGTGTATTCAACGTAGTGTGGCCGCAGACGAATATCATAGCAATTGTTTTAAGTTTAAACTATTGATACCTGATCTTCAACCAAAATAAAAGTCTACAGCACCCGGTATTCCCAGGCGGTCTCCCATCCAAGTACTGACCGGGCCCGACGTTGCTTAACTTCGGTGATCAGACGAGAACCGGTGTATTCAACGTAGTGTGGCCGTAGACGAATATTATGGCCATTGTTTTATGTTTAAACTTTTGATACCTGCTCTTCAACCAAAATAAAAGTCTACGGCACCCGGTATTCCCAGGCGGTCTCCCATCCTAGTACTGACCTGGCCCGACGTTGCTTAACTTCGGTGATCGGACGAGAACCGGTGTATTCAACGTAGTGTGGCCGCAGACGAATATCATAACAATTGTTTTAAGTTTAAACTATTGATACCTGATCTTCAACCAAAATAAAAGTCTATAGCACCCGGTATTACCAGGCGGTCTCCCATCCAAGTACTGAGCGGGCCCGATGTTGCTTAACTTCGGTGATCGGACGAGAAGCGGTGTATTCAACGTAGTGTGGCCGTAGACGAATATCATGGCAATTGTTTTATGTTTAAACTATTGATACCTGCTCTTCAACCAAAATAAAAGTCTACGGCACCCGGTATTCCCAGGAGGTCTCCCATCCAAGTACTGACCTGGCCCGACGTTGCTTAACTTCGGTGATCGGACGAGAACCGGTGTATTCAACGTAGTGTGGCCGCAGACGAATATCATACCAATTGTTTTAAGTTTAAACTCTTGATACCTGTCTTCAAGCAAAATACAAGTCCACGGCACCCGGTATTCACAGGCGGTCTCCCATCCAAGTACTGATCGGGCCCGACGTTGCTTAACTTCGGTGATCAGACGAGAACCGGTTATCAAAATCACCAGAGGTAAGCCTTGTATTTATATATTTTTGTGTTGATCAAAATCACAAGAATATTTGTTGGCGTAGCCAGGATTTTCAGAGTGGGGGAGTAAATTTACAATATAAAAACAAATCATTCATCTATCAAGATCCCCAAAGGTTGTAATCTATAATATGTTTGCATCAAAATCACAAGGGGGTAATCCTAATATTTTTTTATTAAAATGTTTTATAATTTATTTTCATCAAAATCACAAGAGGGTAAGTCCAGTGGCGTAGCTAGGATTTTCAGAGTGGGGTTGGAGGAGTAAATTTACAATATAAAAACTACAAGGGTTACCCCTTTGTGATTTTGTGAAATAAAATATATAAAAATCACAAGTCATGAAAATCACAAGCCATAAATTTGTTTCTAAAAATCACAAGCCCTACAGTTTATAAAGAAAGCATCAACATCACAAGGGGTAAGCCTTATATTTTTATATTGCTTTCGGCCACTCCCCCTTGGCTACCCACTGAGTTAAGTCTTGTATTTATTTATATTGTTTTTATATAAAAATCCCCCAAAGCCTTGTATTCTATATTTTTTTTCATCATAATCACAAGTAGGTAAGCCTTGTATTATTAATATTTTTTCATCAAGTATTTGTTTTCATGATAAGTCCAATCAGAGTTGGGGGATGCAGAACATTTTTTGGGTAACATTACTGACACAAATCTCTAATGAACCGAAAAATTAAGTTTGTGAATTTACCGACAGACACTATTTTGCCAAGTGTGTGTGTTTAGGGGGGGGGGGCTCCCCATGCCCCTTTTTTGCTAAAAGTTTGTTTTCAAAACGAATTTCTGCAAAAAGTGAAGACCAGGCATTTGGCAGAATTCAATCTTCTTAGCACCCGTCTGGGGAAATTGGCAGAACCCCCCGGCCCTCCTTTCCTTCCCGCACCGTAACCAACTATCGAGTAGGGGAGAGGCATGGCAGCCCCAGACCGTCCCTGGGTGATAAATCCCTTTAAATCACAAGGGTTAATAGAGCCTTGTAGTTTTATTATTTTTTTGATTTTTTTTTAATCACAAGGGTAAAAGTCTTATAAGCCTATTTATATATTTTCCATCAAAATCACAAAGAGGTAAACCTTGTATTTAAAAAAAAAAATTCCCCATCAATATCACAAGGTATAAGTCTTGTAGTTATATTGAATTTTTCATTCAAAATCCTTGGATTAGATTTTTTTTTAAATAATCAAATTCACAAGAGGTAAGTCTTGTAGTTTTTTTTTAAATATTTTTTTCATCAAAATCACAATTGTATTTTGTAAAATAAAATCCTTGTAATTTTATTCTATTTTTTATTATCAAAATCACAAGGGGTCTGAATAATTTTTAAAAATAAATAAATAAAAAATATACCATCAAAACCTTGTTTATTTTATTTTCATCAAAATCACAAGGGGTAAGCCTTTTTGTTTTGTCTCCCTCTGTCTTCAACATCACAAGGAAGTATCCTTTTACTTTCTCCCTAAAGTCAAATGGATTCAACATGATGAATGGGAAAACATACACGGTAATTTTGGAGTGGAATCTTTCAAGGCTTATCCACTTGTAATTTTAGAGGAAAAACATACATCGATACTTAGAAGCACTATTAAACAGTCGCAGTATTAAACAGTGGTGTCAACTTGCTGGCATAGATGGGAGCGGCGGTTATCCCAAATTTCAATGACGTCCCCTTAACTTCCCCCCTTCCTACACCCAACTCCCATTTGAGCAAAAATTGTGTGGGTTGAAACATTTTGATTTTTGAAATTACTTTGATTGTTTATTTTTGACAGTGACGGCCCTGAATCAGATATTATATAAAGGGCTACCGAGGAGTTTATACAACTTTTTGTTTCTAGTTGGGTTTATATACCCCGCTCAAGGATTAACGCCCATGGTATCAAAATAAATGGAGGCAAAATCAGACGAAATGGGGTCAATTTCATGTGTTAATTTTTAGGTGTAAACTCTCAGAGGGGAGGAGATCTTGTGTACTTTCAAAAATGACAGGAACAATGAACATTTTTACCTACACATAACTTGTTCTTTTATTTTCACTTAGGAAATATCTGATACAAAATAAACGCAAGGTTGTTTATGCAAACCTATTCACATCTTATGATTTAGTGTTCTTATAAATATATATAATGATATACCATGCTGCAAAAACGGTGGTGTTTAAATAATGTTATTCAGAATTATAGGAACAAGAAGGATTGTACATACAAAGAACTAACAAAACATTACTATATGTAATAAGAAATGGCACAAAAAACAAAATGTAAAACAATTGTCAAATGCAAAAAAGAGTGTTCAGTAAGACTTTCTAGGAACAAATGCACTACAATAACTAGGTGTTAAAACTACACCAGCGGTGTTTATATTGGGCAACCAAATATGAAAACCACGGAAGAATAAAGTTGACACAATTGGTGTTATTTAAATCTTAATTGTCATATGTTATATATTGTACAATAACATAATGCATTATACAAGCAATTTAAACCAACATTTCAGTGATGGTTTTAGAGCGATATGCAACATAGAACAAGTACAGCAGTACATGGATTGATTTCTCCACTTTAAGCTCGATTATAGTCAGCAGAGGGCGCTCAAAGGGCAAGCATCATCACCTTGCGATCATTGGATTCTATCAATACTCTCTATGATACTCTATTACATTTTATTAGAAAGATATAGAAAGGTATGATTTTGATGGAATATAATAATAATCAGCATTTTTTACAGCAAGTATGTTTTCAATCAATTCCTGTTTGGCCAGTTATAAAATGATTTCTCCTTGATATGAATTTACAGCGCCCAAATACTTTTGGTAAAGGATGGAATGTGCTTCAAATTTTCATGAGGATCAAAACATATGTTTAGTTATCAATCTGAGGAGGTTCCAGCTCATTGCTTGGCACTTTTTTGAGTAAACTTTAGTTAAAGGTAAGATACAGTAATGATAATGACGAAACACGAGGTACATACACTGTAAAAACGTTGGGCAACATGGGGTTGGGTAAGGTTATTTCTCCCTGAATTGGTCAGTATTTACCAAAACTGTTCACATATTTTGGCAAAAAATTATCCAACATTGGGCAATGGTAAACCAACTGTGTAACCTGTTGATATGTTGACCAGTGTCGGGCAACATATCAACCGTGTTTGCCCAATATTTCTTACGGTGTATACCGCTAAATTTATGTAGACCAATTTCGGTTTATTTCCTTATTGTTTTAGCACAGAAAGGATGTCACTGGAATGTATTCCATGTATTTCGGGCAACCAAAATCCTGTTTACGGAAAGATCTGTCATCGTGTTTTTCAAATCTTTTTAAAACATAATTTAAGGTAACGTAAATTAATGGTAATTTCAAAAATATTACATTTAACTGTATACATTTAAAACGAATTATACATTTAAAACGAATTATACATTTAATACTTACATGGCATAAAGATTGATAGTAGTTTCAATATTCCCTGCAAATAGTTTTGTCCGAGAGGCTGTTTTGTTTTAAGAAAAGTTAAATTATTGCCCATAACTTTTAGTTCGAATTTAAGACTTAGTACAGAGTCCATAATTCAGTACTGTCCACTATGGAAATGAATCTTTTAACTTGTGTTGTGTTGTGGATCTTAGCTGAAACATAAACAGGTTTTCTGTTTAATGTAAATCTTTATATATTTATATTATGTTCGAAAAATAAGTTTGAGCCTGACATTGTTTTGAAATATTGACAAAACTTCCCTTATGATCTCTCGTCGTTTTCAGTGTTGAAGAATTGTGACACTTTCAAGTAGCTAATTTTGTATTTCAATACTGCATGTTGGTTATTCCAATTAGTATGAAGCTTTTATCACATGAGTTTTGTTTTAACAACTTAAAGGTGCCTTCTGCAAATCTTCTATTCATATGTGTATATAATTGCTCTTCAGCTCAGATCAGATATAGATACACGTTTATTGGACTGAGCTTTAATCTCTTCATAACACCCTTTTGCCCGTTAGGAATGAACCTGCTAGGTTCGAAATGTAAGGCCATTAACTACTATTTTGCATTTATTTACATGTCCTGTAGGTTAGTAAGCAGTTTGCAACAGCTAATTCTCTATTTATTTTACCTTTTAAAGAAAACAAACGTTGTTATACATCCAAATACGAGCACCACCTCGTGCTTATAATCATTAAAATATGCTTGGTACTGAAGATTATATCCAGTGATAAAATAACTCGAATCAGTGACTCAACTGGAGTATGATTCAATTTTGGTGAATTGACTTGTCTTTAGTCATTGCCGCAAAATGACTCAACTTGTCTCGAGTCCACGCACAGAAAGATTTGACTTGACTGGAATCCCTGCATGCCCCAAAGACTCAACGATGCACACTTTCATGTATCAAAATATGGTCGCAATTACCCCATCCCCATGTGACTAGGAAACCAACTCTCACAGTTTCTCGCTGCCTTCTCTGATCACTGCGACCTCATAGATGCTTTCATCCAAATCATCGAGAGTGATGTAATCCTGTGGACAAAATTAAATCCGAGTAAGGCAATCATAACATTTGAAATATAAGTTTTAGAAATATCTCATACATGCCCACCATCAACAGTATAGTTGCTCACGTTTGTGAGATAAAGGAAAAACTGTGACATGTTTTTATGTTCATATATTTTACATTAATCTAATAATGTGATAATCTATTTTCATTAATGTGATAATCTGGTCATTACCAATGTTGTATCTTCCTTTTATTCCAACTAGTATTTATTTAACTTTTCTTACAAAAGACAGCGCCTCAGACGAAAAGGGAGACATGCCTCCCACAAAAACAACAAATAAACAAAAAAACAAACATAAAAACAAAAAACAAAACTTTGTCCAAAGCCCCTTCCCCTCCCCCAAACATTTGTTCTAGATCCGCCCTGGCAAGAGTATTTCTAGGGAAGATTGAATGCATCTTCAGGTTTACACTAAATACATTTCACATTTAAACTCTAAACCTTATCTTTGACGATCATAATCATTTGAAATACACGTGTTTAAAAACATCTTAAACACCAGCAAAATGTTCACTTTTCGAGTGATTATTTCGCAGTGATGTAGGTCTATTATTGTATTGCTTCATTTGTGTATTCAGTCGATGAACTTTAGGAGCATAAAACTATTCATATTGCAGTTTAAAGGAAAGTCCAGAATAAATAGTTTACCATTTACGTCAATAAAATTAAAAAACAAAGATTAATACAATTTTTAAAAGAAACCATTTACCATTTCTTTTGTCAACATCTGGTCAAACTGTCTGAAGAGACTTTGAAAAGTGGGTCGATTCTTTGGATTTGGATGCCAACAGTCACGCATTATGGAATACCTAAGCAAAATAACATATTGAAATGATTTAAAACCATGGTACATTAATTAGTGGTAATTATCCCATAAAGAAATAATTTACTTTTATCCACTTGATGTGAAACAACAAAATTCAATGAAATAAATTCATTATAGAGGGCAGTTTGCAAGTTCAGCACAATGGTTAAGAACACGTGTCTATAAACAATTTCCAATTTTCCCAGAAACATGACATTCACTTCATCTGAACCTTTTACAGATTTCTCTCAATATTTGTAGTGATCTCTACTAAATATTAATAGACTACAATCACATGTAACTAGTGTTTTGGGGGGGTTTTAAGACGAATTGTAATATGCATATGGTAATTACAAAGAAAAAAGTGTCGACTGTACAACAATTCTTCTGCATTGTCTACTTCTTGTTCATTTCGAAATAAATTTAATCTATAAATTCCATTAATTATGATGAATCCGCCATTTTGTATTTTATATTCCATTGTGTTTATATGGATCCGAAAACGAGGCAAACTTGAGTGTACTACTCAACCATTGAGGTGTTAACTACACCATGTAGTGTTCATATTGGACAACTCGCCCAATAAAAACGCAATAGCAGAGTAAGTTGACACCATCGGTGTTATTTTAACACCCCAGGCTTTGAGGGCTATGATGTAGTGGAAGCCGTCATGATAATATTGTCATCTCTAGTGTGATAATCAAAAATGAGAGAGAATCCATGTAATATTGAAGTCGCCTGTGGTGTTAATTTCATTCTCCTATGGTGTTCACATAATGGTGAGTTGCCAAATATGAACACCATTGGTGGAGTTTTTACGATACATAGGCCCAGACAAACCCGTACATACTTACAGTTCTTTCTTACACTGCTTTGGTTTCGGCATGCGGTAACCGTTCCTGAGTTTCTGCACCATTGTCTTTGCAGTCATGCGTGGGTACGGTCGCGCGCCTGTTGGAAATAAGAAATTGAAATGTTATAAATAAATGCCAATTAAAACAAAACAGTTTTTGGAATAAAAGGCATTATTTTAAAAACCTAAAAAAGGTGGAAGATACAGAAATAAATTGAAATTATTAATCCCTACTCCCACCCTTCCCAGTCCATAGCAGAACGTTAAGTAGGCACTAGTCCCTCATTAAATTTCTCATGTTTATTTTTGTTGTCTTTTAGATATGATGGCTTCAGTTCTTGATGGTGGATCTTAATTATACTTTTACATTTTTTTATTAAATGTATTTGTTAGATTATGTAAATATTTACATTATTCATTTGTATAGAAGAGGTCCTTTATTGCCTATGGTCACGACCCCTCGGTCTTTATCTTGATATAAAGACCAACTTTTATTATCTCGTTAACAATACGACAATAATCTCACCAAGTGTGACGATCTCCCACAACAGAACCCCGAACGACCATACGTCACTCTCCGTTGTGTAGATGTTATCAACGAGGGATTCCAACGCCATCCAGCGCATTGGTAGAAGCGACTGCATCAAGTTGATGAATGGGTAAAGCATTAAAGTAATTATACCCAAACCCCAAAATGAGTTACAATTATTCAAAAAGAACTATTATAGTGCTCTAAATTTAGAGAAAAACAAGAAAATAAATTGACTCTATGGCCAAAATATAAATCTCATGTTTCTGGTGTCCGCGCGCGTTGCCTTAGACTGGCGCGTCGGCATATTTATTATAAAATTTGTTTTGCTATGAAACGATGTCCAATTGCAGCCAAAATTGCTGGATCGATAGGAATTCTGCTGTGCTGTATTTTAAACCTCTGCGCGATTTGTGAGGCCTCTCTTAGCCACCATACTTTTTATATGGGAAATTTGGTCCCTGCGTGTACAATGTATCACGTATTTTCCTGTTGCCAAAAAAATAATAAAAATGGCCGAAAAAAAGCGCGTCACCGCACCGATTTTGATGTCGACCGATGACCAGAAACTGGATATTTTTTTCTTTTTTGGGAGGGGCTAAATAGAATACTTTATATGAACCAAGGCATATGTACAGAAACCAACCAGTGAAAGTTTCAGCTTATTTCATTGTTTGTATTAGTTTTTTTGGTTGGTGGAGAAATGTTTTATTAAGTATCGTCTTGCAAGCCATTTGATCTTTTCGAATGTTATGTAATACTGTACAGCAGATATTGTTTATAAAATGTTTTGAACTCTAATGGTTGAATCTGTGTAATCCGATTGTAATTCTGTCAACTGCCTTGGTCAGTATAATATACCAATACAAATATGTTATCAATAATAATTCACCACAAATATATTTTTGCCGGTACCTGTTGATTATAATATTCAAATAGAAATATATATATATCGTTAATACCTCTGATTCTCGCTGGTAGATCCTGACATTGATGACGTCACGGGCCAGACCAAAGTCAGCTACCTTACACACCATGTCTTCACTAACCAGCACATTACGAGCAGCAAGGTCACGATGTATGCACTTTGGGTATGAAGGAATAAAGAAGGATTAATATTATCGATCACATTCTTTTATTAGAATAAGGGGAATAAAAGTTGGTCACCCGGTCTTTACAGCAGGATAAAGACCGACTGGGGGCGTGACCACCGTTGATAATGGACCGACCAGAAGCAACAATAAAGAGAAATTGTTGTTATTGTTCTAGTTGCTTAATATAATAAGAGAATATCAAAGTTTGTCACTCAATTAACCGCGTGATAAAGACCTCAGGTTGTGGTCACTGATGATAAAGGAAGAAGCCGGCCGAAGGAGAGGTCCTTTATCGCCCGTGACCACGTCCAGAGGTTTTTTTCTTGAAATAAAAACCAAATGTCTATTCCCATTCATAAATGCCCATGTCAATTTTGTTTTAAAAAGTTCAATATTAAGTCATTTGTATTGAAAGAGAGCATGAGAGAAATCGACAAATCCACATTTGTGACAGATGAAATTCCAACTTAGCCCATAAGTCCACGTGATGAAAATACGAACTTTTTTCTATAGTCTAATTGGTTCAATCTCATGTCACGTGCCTAATAACAGCTGGCACTCGACGCGCATTCTTGTTGATCGGTCTTTGCCGTGTCAAGTTTCGTCCAATCAGGTTGTTTTAAAAAATGACCAAAACAGTTTAGGCATTCTGAACCTGTTTGAGAACCGGTCACGATGGGATAAATATATAATCAGGCCTTTAACTCAGTACTCTATGTAACTGTAATATTTATGCAACAACATTCACCTTTTGTGAAGACAAGAAGGCCATTCCATTAGCCACATCCCTGGCAAACTTGACTAAGGTCTGAGAGAGTGATTTACTCCAGCCAGATATGTTGGAGTAACCTGTACCAGTGTCTACAGATTTGCACTCAGTGAGAACGCTCTTGAGGTCCCCCTTGCCAAGGTATTCGACGATGACGTAGACAGGATCTGGCGCCAAAACAGACACACACAAACTCATAAGCATTATTCACAAGCAGATTACAAACCAAACGCAGAGAGGAAACAGACAACCAGTGTGAAATGCACTCTGCTATATAATATGAAATCAGTATCGAGAAATGTTACACACACAAAAACACACCAATGTCAGCTTGGATGACACATCGCAGTTTCGTATAGGCTTATCTACGTTTGTTCCTGAATATCATTTTCCTTCTAAATTAAAATTCTGTCTTTTTAGAGAATGTATTTTTCTTTATAAAGCGAACTGTATCGGGTATCATCAGTCCAAAGAATAGCAAATAACGTGCAAAGGTATGGTTCCAAAGAGATAAACATGACAACACACTTTCTTAAGAGCTTTTTGTTTCGAGGAGAACCATATTTCGAACCTGACGCTTCATGTGGACTGTGAGGTAATTGTCGTGGGTTCCTTGAGTGTGTGACCAGATGTTCTCAGGGAAGATATCACATGTATTACCTGTCTCTATACAATACCCCAGTAATCTGACCAAGTTTGGATGTGAACCGATTTTTTTCATCACGTCCAACTCTTGAAGAAGTCCATTCTTTGCCTGTCCATCAGCGCCCTCTATAGATAAGAAAGAAAATAACTTTTTATTAATTAAAATACAACACTGAAAGTATACATGGGCCCAGCACAGATAACCAGAAGTCTATTACCTATGTAGGTAATAGACGAATAGACGAAAAGCAGCGCACGCACAGACCCTATAATCTCAGATTCTCTGAAACCATGGGCAAAGAGCATGCATTGTCTTAAATAATGCATTGCCTGTGTAGACAAATTATGCATGTCCCCGTTTATGCTGTGAGACCCTCCCCCACCCTTTCAGCCATCTTGAATCCACCTATGACAAAAACAAAATAAACATTAAAATTTAAAAAAAATCAGGGTATGAAACCTTTGCAGAATGATGGATGTATTGACGTTAATGAAACACTGCTAATATGTTCAGTTATGCAAATGTTAAAGATGTAACGCCAATGAAGTATTCTTTGAAATATTTCATTTCAAGCATTTGTAATATTAAACAATCCACAAATAAAAATAGCTATGTTCCGATTTAAAAAAAATTGCCTGTAAAATAACAACAAAAGCAAAACACGAACACGTACGATACACCTTTTTGCTCTACTGTTGAAAATGCCATCCCAATTTAGTCATATTTATTTTCAGTGTAACTGCAAAGTTTAATCTGTGTCAAGTCACTGTACCTTTGATCGTTTTAACGGCAACCTTTGTGGGTTTTCCGGATTCCTCGATTCCAACTGCCGTACCCAGTAGCACCCTCCCGAACTCGCCTCGGCCAATCTCATTCTCGATCACCAAGAGATCTCGCGAGAATGACAGATCGGGTCCCATATTGCCATACGTTACCTCCTTCGGTGCGGGGGACCTGACGGCTTGGTCATTCGAGACACTTTCATAGACCACTGCCGGAGTTAACTCATTCAGCGGAATATCTGAAAGAAAATATTATACGAAGGCTTTTTAAAGGGCTTATAAAATGCAATTTTATATCGATGAATATTTAGGCAAATAGCGGTTCTTCTGGACAGTGTAAACAAAATGGGAAATCTATTTTTGGCATAAAGTGAAGATTGAGTATACTGTTTAAATTTGAAAGAAAAAAATGTTCATTGCTCATTGAGGAAAATGGGAACTCAGTGTCAAAGCAGCACTGATGAGGAAATCAGTCAACTCTAACGCACAAATCAACAACCATGATGTTGCATCTGATCCCACTGTGACATCACTGGTTTTCTCATGAATATGTAAATCATTAGCATGAAGAGCAAAACATGCCGAAAGGTATCAAAACACCAACAAATTAGAAACTATAAAAGGTATAAAAGTGAAGTCAATATGGGTACAAGGGTTTGTTCATAATGTTTTCAAGGCTACACTATTCCTGACTGTTGGGGTGAACAAAATCATACTTTGCCAGTTTACAGTGAAACAATTCATCCATGGTAAAATTCTACTCTCACAGTATTTTGTTCAGCAGACACTATTTTGATCCACATCGAGTTTGTAGAAAGACATTTGGTAAATTGTGTTCTTTCATCAGTTTTGGACTCGACTATTATTAAAACTTGCTTGTCGTACACTGTGTTCATGGTGAATATATTTATCATAATGTCTTGGTGTAAGACCAGAAGTGTTCGAGTGTTTTCAGGTGAGCGGGGACTATTGTCAAATCTGACTTGGTGTATTGTGGTGCTGTTATGTTAGTAGGATATCTTCATAAGCCTGCTTACGATATGTAGGAGTAGCGCTCATCGATGATTGATTTGTCCGTGGTACATCTGGTTCCAGATTACTTCTGCATTTAACGAAACATGGGTAAGAATAATTAAAACTAAGGAAATTGTTATAGGGCATGGTGCGCGAAAGAAAGTTATTTTCGTTGGTATGATTTACTATTCCGCGATTTACTTTAAAACGGAAATGCAACGTTCTAATTACTTTTCCGTACGCACGAATTAATGATGTATCCGTACGTTCCGAATATACTGTTTCGTATATGCCGATGAAATAGTAACCCTGTGCGTATTGGGTGCCGTGTGTGCAGATGAATCATTAAAACGGACGAAATAGTCATTTGTACGGATAACTATAATCTGTAGCCAACGTAAGAACGTAATTGACATCATTCCAGAAATATGCTTCAATAGCTCAAGATAGAATTTGAGTGCAACACGTAGTGTCAAGGTGATGTATGTCTCAATCTTTCCTAGAAACTATTTTGTCTGATGTGCTGTACTTTTTAAGAAAAGTAAAATGTTTGCCAATACATTTATCAGAAAGAAAACTAATTCTTAATTCCACATAAGAATGAAGACGACAAATGTGAATGCATTTTCACTATTGAGGATTGAGGTCTGTGGCCTGCGCAAGGGCCCGGAAGTTTTAGGTCTCAGTAATGCAATAATGGGGCATATTTTTTAACATAAAAATCATGAAGAATTATAAAGTATCCTGTGTTAAAAGATACAGATAATTGATACGGAATTATGGTAGAATTGTGTAATATATATACGCCTAGATCCCGAAAAGCGAGCAATATATAGAAAAAATATACAAGAAACCAATCAAAATATCGTCATAAATTCGTAAACAAATCATTTAGTGTATTTTTTTCTCGTTGATGTCGTCTGACATGCCGTTTTTCATACTCCTTGATTCTTTTGTCGTCCACACATTGACAAGTTTCATAGATGAGTTGTCTCCATTTTGAACGATCTTCAACCATATGTTTCCATTCATTCATAACACAGGCACATTTCAAGGTGCTTTTGACTGTGTCATTGAACCTCAGTTGAGGTATATGTATACCCTTCCCCACCCTGGATTTGAGCTCCTGGTTGTACCTTCAAAATTGTGTAACAAGTGGGGAATATAGGAGAATGGGTGCATTGGTCTCCCGCCCTAATATTATTGAGGTATATGTACACTCCCCCACCCTGGATTTGAGCCCCTAGTTGTACCTTCCTTTTAAAACACAACAACAAACAATGTATGACAGCAATGGTTCCTTACCTGTTATCTATGGTGGCTTCACGGTCTTGTGTGGAGGCTGATGTTTGCTCGTTCTGACGCCTTCTAAGAAAAACGACGATAGCTACAATAGCTATAATAGCTACAAAGACGGCTCCACATACGAATCCTGTTATCCCCGATCCAACATCAAACACAAAACAAGCGCCTAAACCACAAACGATTGATAGTATAAAGAAAGAAACATAGAAACCTTAATCTTACTTAGTCTAAACATCATCAAAATTCGAATCGGAAACTTCAACTTCATATCCGAGTCATCGTCCGGCCTTCCTATCTTTTCCAAACCAAACAAAAATATCCAATTAAAAAAAATTCCATATTAAAAAAAATCCAAGCTAAAAGTGAATTCTAAATAGTATATGCTATACATTACTTATCTAGTCAACAAGACACATTTATAAACTTGGTTACGAAGACAGTTGGCTGCTCCAAAGAGATAATTCTTCCCATGGAGCCCGTTGTAGGAAGACAAAATTCTAAAGGTACTTCACAAGATTGTACACCGTCCACTTTATAAGAATGAATAGATATATATGGAAACCAACAGGTGAATGTTTCAGATTATGTTGTTGTGAAATTACATTAATATGTTGGTTGATCAAGGCCTTGATCCATTTCGAAATGTTTAATACATTTCATGTTTTCTCGAAAATTATACGCCATGCCAGATGAAATATTTTCTCAGAATGTTTGGTACAATAATAATAATAATAATAATAATAATAATAATAATAATAATAATAATAATAATAATAATAATAATAATAATAATAATAATAATAATAATAATAATAATAATAATAATAATAATAATAATAATAATAATAATAATAATAATAATAATAATAATAATAATAATAATAATAATAATAATAATAATAATAATAATAATACAGAAGATTTATAATGCGCACATATCCACCAAGAAGTGCTCAAGGTGCCTTACAGTAAACAAGAAATCATACATTAGCATAACAATACAATAGCAAATGCAATATAATACTAAACAAAAGAAAAAAAATGCATAAATGAATGTTAGTAGTCCTTATAGGCAATACACATAAGATGAGTTTTTAAGTTGTTCTTGAAGGAGTCAACAGATTGAGATTCACGAATGTACAGAGGTAAATCATTACAAAGACGTGGAGCCACAACTTCAAAAGATCTGTCACCCCAAGAATGTTTTGACTTTCAGCGACTTCAATATCAAGTAATTTTTTAGATAATAATACAACTCTACAAAAGTGTGAATGACTGGTGTTAATGTCACCTGTTATTGAACTCCCTGCGGAATTTAACGAATCTGTTACTTTACCTGTGTTTTCCATAACGGTACTTATAACAGCCATGCCGATACCACTGTGAGGAAACAGTACAGAAACCAATGAGTTACAAACTACAACATTGGCATATTGGGTAACTCACCCAATATAAACACCACAGAAGAACAAAGTTCGCAACACTGGTGTTATTTGAACACCCCCGTTTTTCAGGGGGCGGAGGAACGCCTCCCCCACACACCTTTGACACAAGTCTTGATTTTGCCTCTACATTTACACCGAATTGTTACATTTAGTCTTGAGTAGTTTTGTCTGGGTAACCAGTCAATGCAGTAAATGATACTCTAAATTATAAATCTAACATACAAGAAGATATTTCAAACATTTCACAAACTTAATACATAGGACTTGTCTTCGCAGACGTTACTGGTACCCTGACACTCATTGTTGACGCTCTTGTCGTTGGACAACTGTGGAATACATACAGGAAGCTTTCAATGGTAAAGTGTCACTACATGTATGCCTGCTTTATGAGATCATGGAGGGAGGAAAAATTAATGTCCTCCGTGATGACATAAACTGAGGAATAGGATTAGCTTTATAGAAATCGATCTGTGAAAGTTCCCGGCTCACTTGACTCATTAAATGCTTAGTTTATTGATCAACAGAGGGCAGCATTTCAAATGAAAGCGTATACCAATTTGAATACTGAAATGACGTTTTTAATAAGTTCTCTCAAAGATTAGATGAGAATCCACAAAATAAGTAAGTTCTTATGATATGGTATTCTTTAATTATCTGCCATTTTGCTATTACTTCAATTGATGTCCATGGATTTGCTTATGTAATTTATCCCCATCTGAAATATAACATGCCTAGGCTGATTGCCTTTTTGTTCACGAACATGAACAAAGAGAAATGGAAACAACAAATGGTATCATGTCTCCCCTCCTGATACACATGCAATGTCACTATGTATAAACAATCATATACAAAGTAATGACTTGTTTGTACGTGTTGTAATCACAGAACATTAACGAAACAAATATTGTGTAGTACCAGTACCCATGAAGTCATGGTCACGCGTTGTAACAGTTTGGTACTCTGTCCTATTCGTCGATACTTAATACACGTGCGCATTGGTAGTACGTACATTCTTTTCGCTACTTGCGGTTCCAAAGCTGCATACCGTTGTGTGTACTTTAACTTAAATTCCTTGATTTTAACATTCAAAAGTGATTCTTGAGGCAAAAATTGACTTTGTTGGGACACGTGAATAAACATACCCTCCCCTGTCCCCTGCTTCAATGTGTACTGTCTCTGAGACAAAGACAAAGACGGCTTCATAGATAAACTAAGAGAAAATTCAGACAATCCCGGTCAAAATAATTGGGACACGTGACAATAAACATACCCTCCCCTGTCCCCCACTCCCCCGCTCCCCCATGAATGTTGTTATCTCCAGCCGGAGCGCAGACTGCGCAATGAGAGCCAACATTGACTGAGGGACAGGGGCCGGGGGTGGGGGGAAGCGACATATGGCCGGGATTGTAGCACGTCCAAAGTGGGCGTGGTTTCTGTTGGAATTACGACAAACAGGATTGAGTCTATGGGTATTGACACAAAGAATTAACTTCGTGCACAGGGTTTACGAGCAGTTTCTGTATATCTATAGTACCCACTGCCCTCTCGCCCTGGGGTGGGACGATTTCAATGTCCAAAAATCTTTGATATTAAAATTAAGTGTTTGTAGCTGATGTGTTTTGGGTTATAGTCTGATACACGGTTACTAACAAGAGTGTGTGCTGCAGCAGGGAGGCCGGGACTAAGCCATCCATTTGTAATCCATTGCAGTTAGATATTATTATTAATTTCGTCATAATTATACATTCTTGTTCGATAAATTAATATTAAAAACATTTGATTTGTTAACAAATATATAATATTGATACTTTAAATAAAATATATAATAAATAAAACAAATCTATAGATTTTATTTCTTCAAAAATATATAAGCTGGTTTTTGCATTAATTTTGTAGTAACTACTTTTCACACCAGGATCTAGTAGTGAGAACGAGGACCCTGTGGACGAGGTTGATAAGGACTGCGAAAGACCTCTAGACTAGACTTCTTGATCAGTTCGGAAACCATTAATAAACAATATAACAAACCATGCAGTATTGAATAACAATACGTCATACACTGACAATGTCATTGGTATTAGAGCATTGATGAATACTTACTTCCGAATCTGTCTTTGTGCGCATCTATCTCTTATAGGAGCATCTCTTCGATCAGAGTTTCCCATTTGTTCATACCCCATACGTAACGTGCCTTGCTGATTAAGACAGGCACATTCGTCCTCTTTAGGCCCATTTCCACACGTTTTGCCAGTATACGCGTAGCAGGTATCACCCGAGGCGCTCCTGCCCGTGTGCACTTTAAAAACAAAATCAATGTTAATATAAACCAGCACTTGTTTAAGAATACGCTCAAAAGTGAATAGCTTCTGAAAATAATTGTTGGTTTAAAGGTACACACCGCCCTAAAAGTGCAAAAAATGGGATTGATAGAATGATAGATAATCCTTTTTGGAAGGTTTTCTTCAAAAAACTAAATTTGGGTATCGTGTAATTACTGAGAAATGTCCAAAAACAACAATAAGGTCAAAGGTCACGTATACGCATTTCCAGTAGTCTACACGACCGTGAAACCTGTACGGCAATTGCAGATTGTATTTAGACTGGTACCTCTGCATTGCACACCGTTGTGATTGTAACAAGAGGAACAAGGTTCCAGTCTGTTACTGTACATGCATTTTGTATCCGTTGAAACACGAACGATCACAGAATTCCTGGATTCTATTGCAACCAGATGCACGTCGACGTCCAAGATCATCCAAAAAAGTGAGGAAAATGCTTATTAGGCTTGATAGACCTTGGATCAACCATGGAGAAAGGCATAGACTGAACAAGCCGGTGCTTAGCAGCATCTATCTGGACATGCTGGATTCTGGGTGAGCATCTCAATCATGATCAATTAGTTTGCATTGCCATCGGTAGACAGAACATGGACATGTGTAACATGATGAACACAATCATGACAATGTCCGCTGGCAATTATGTGAAATTGCCCTAACCCCTGATTACATATTGTGAAAGGGAAGCTTCAATTTTGGTTTAGATTCTCATATTCTCAAAATATTATTATCAAACATTTTTATTTGGTTGGGACACATAGGCCTAATATGACCAAATCATAGGGGGAGCACCTATTTTTAATAAATTTTCACAGGTTAGTTTTTACGCTATTTTTCATGAGATCTAATTATTAACGTGTTACAGGGTTGAAGTTAATGTTCATTATCAAATACCAACGATTAACATTTTATTTAGTTTTAATGGTTGTTTATTACAAAAAAATTAAGGTTCAGTATATATATATATATATATTTTGCTATAGCAGTACTGGCATTTCAGTCCAAGAGAAGGGGTCTATCTGATAACCACCTTTCCATTCCATATCAGTTAAACAATGTTTTAATTTATTTCACAGTGATTGTTGATAATGTTGAATTTATTTAAATCTAAGCCCTTACTCCTCTTCACTCTTAAATCTTTTTCAGAAAGAGGACAGAAACATCTTGCTACTTCAGCTATGCAGAATTGATGCTGGGTGTGATTCTCGACATAATGAAGCACCAGTCTTTTGGAATTGGTAATTTGGAATCAAACATATATTATGTCTGGGCCCCTTACATTTATTGCTTGTTTGCCCCTCCCCTCCTCTCCCCAGTTCTTGGATTCTATAGTGCTGCAATGATAGTCCAAAGAATTTTAGAAAACAAATGTGTTGGTTTATCACCAGTGGCAGTAAATGCCATCACCAAGAAATTGGGGTGGGGCCTGGGGGGGACAGGCATTTTATTCCAAAATTACCGATTCCAATGACAGCCCCTAAATGTGACCCGCTCTGAGAAAAGGTGATGTCGCAAAAATAAAAAATTGAGTTTTATATATGGCTGGAAAGCACACAACATAAGCTTTCATTTGGTATATGGTAGAGCTCTGTAGCCCTTACCGTTACGGAGATAATTGCGTATTTGCATATTGATAATTTCCATGATGTAATTTACATAACAGAGCAAACGGCCTTTGAAATGTTTTGCGTCGTTGAAAAAACGATGCTGAAAAGCTCACATTAATTCCACCTAGCAACGAACATGTTCGTGTAATGCCATCTGTTTGAAATTTTCGTGGGTGATTTGTTAATATTTTTCCATTGATGTTACAATTTTTAAAAGATTTCACTAGTTCAGATCATTAGCTTTAATTAATTTGCATAATCATTAAAATATTTTTTGGTGTAAAATAAAGGAATAGAGTGTACAACTTAGTACATTACGTACATTTAAAAAAGGGGAAATTACCATGGTGTAGGCTTATGATGGAACTTTGTTTGAAGCTGGTACTCTATTAATATTTTACCTTATTGCATACATTAAAATTTAATTTAAAAATAAATTAATTAAACAATTAATTTAAAAACAATTAATTAATTTTTATTTTTCCCCCGATACCCAAAACTAAATTTTATGAGTTAAAAAAATTACTTGAGAAATTCTTACTAAACCCAAACTAAGTAACAAAAACTATTACTCAAAGAAAGAATATCAAGGAAACAAAAACGCTGGGAACATGGCCCGCCGCGGTAAAGCTGGCAACTGCAGTTGAAATCCCCGGCCTTTACGCGGTCGGCATCACACTCGTGGGCACCATTACTTTCTCTTTCATCCTCGAAGGGAACAATGTCCACAACTAACATTGGTTGGTCTGGGGTCAATTGGGTCATTTTCTTCGTCATTTTCACTAACAGTAACACTGTCAATGTCACTGCCGTCACCGTACTCGATTCAGAGGACTCGTCGTCATCGACATCGTCGCCCATGAAATAATCATTCACAAATCCAACGGTCTCATCTTCAATACCGTGAAGGTTGGCATCACGAATTTTGTTTAATGCATCGGCAAAACAACGATCCTTCGAACACATTATTACGAAGATATATTAAAGAAAATACATAACTAAAATTGTGGAAAATACGATACTTTGAGAAAGATTGTAACGTTAGTTTCTAAATCGAACAGCCACGTGAACAACGAAATAGTGAAGCATGCGCTGTAAGCTAAATTAGCATTAGTGCGCATGCGCGGTAGCCAATATTGTCTAATAACGGCCCATGATTGTACACACGTGTTACGAGATCGCGACACCCGTAGCAACAAGGGGTAGTTTGTTTATCAATTTCTTTTCTTCGTAGCTCATTTGCATCTGACCTATGGCCTAAAGCATAACCAAATTTGGAAATAGTGGGCGTCAAGCTATCAGACGATACCAAACTTTGCAAGGTGGATATAGAAGAATTTCGTAATCGAAGGGGCAAATCATGGCCTTTTGTCCCGCGTAACGTATTCAGTCTAAAACAAAACAAGACAACAATGCACACAAAATGATGGATTTTTTTCACTTTATTCATGGAAATAAACATTTCTGTGAATGAAATCTGAAAAAATAGAAATCAAAGATGCAATACAAGACAACAACCAAAAAATCAAATCTGCAATAATTTTTCACCTTCTCAACATGGAATGGCCCATTGTGCATTAATGCATAGCGCGACTTATATCACCTTTTCCCAGAGCGGGTCACAAATGTCATCCATTCTGAACTGTCACTAAATCGTACATTTATTATGCAGATTGATTGTTTTCTTGTCAACAAATGATCATTGTTGGGTTAATTTACACTGAAGTCATTTCACTTGTTACATGTGTAAGACCATGTACACTCATTGTTAGATTGTTTACAATAGGTTAAACAGGTCAGCAAAGTGGTTTCAATTGATTGTGGGGGGGGGGGAGGAGTGGAACCACAAAAGTCAAGTCATGAAACCAAATGGACAGTTAAAATAAATATGTATTTCATTATTTTATTGGCAATTTACAAGCACCCATACAACTCTTGATTATTTCAATGTCTAAAGATTTATGTACAAAATGGCATCCGATCTTTAGCTTGTAATTCTATAGTATGAATGCAGTTACAGACATTTTGCCAAATATGTGTACAACCTTGAAAATGTAAAAAGCAATGTAGAATTTGTTTCAAATTTTATAAATGATTTTTAATTATTTGCAGTATAGTTGAAAACAGAAAATTTATAAGCAGATGCTTGATTACAGTGTCACTATCATTTTCAATTTATTATTATATTTTTTTTCATTATAAACTTGAGCTGAAAGTGAAGTATTTTATAAATAAAGATCACTCTCGGTATATTAACATGCAGTCCATCCATTCAATTTATTTTTGTACAAGACTTAATACCAAGACATGAATACCAATGTTGGTTGCATCTAAATCTAGAATTTAAAGGTTTTCATAAACAAAATGAAAAGGGCAAGCAATTATCAGATTTGATCAAGTGGATGTAATTACATTTAATTTTGTTTAAATTGTCAATTGGCTAATTACAACTTGTGGCCTTACTTTTGGGAATTATTTACCTTTTGACAACTCTTCTACTGAGGGCAGGGGAAAGAAGGAAAAACTGTATCATGTAGTAGTTATAAGCTTGTTTTCTAATGAAAGGCTAATTACCTGACATCCATATAAGCTGCATTGTTTCTTCTCCCCCCAATTACTATACGGCTGTGCTTTGAGTAGATTATGTGGTACCTGATACATGAACATTAGCCAACTTTCTATTATGTTCCATGTACGGAAAAATTATTTACAACCTGGGTAACTTTTCCTTGGTAAAGTTGGAAAACTTCCTGCCCTTTGAATTTGCAGCCAAGTTTAATCCAGTTCCTACACATGTAGTCCCCTTCTACCTGAAATCAACTTGGTGACTTTATGCCCATAATAACGCTGAATAAGTTGAACTGGTTATCTACAACCCTGGCAAACTATTTTCATAGTGCTTTTACATGTTGATTTATCATCATGGTTCTTGAAAAGCATGTGTTGGGCTAGTGTCAATATCATTATGCATATTTATCTAAGAATACATGTTTGTATACAGTAGGAGTTAAGATTTGTGGTAGCACAATGTAACTATCTCTACAGTTTAATAGTGTTGGTTCTTAGAAGAACCGGTGGTGAAATAACTTTTCCATCGGTATACTCTGATCATCTTCATCCCCGTGAAGACAATCAGAATATACTGATTGAAACGTAAAGTAATGTCACTGCCAGTTCTCAGAACCAATGCTATTTACTACTCTTGAAAGATAATTACTCTTACTCCTACTGTTCTTCAACCATGTGAAGCTTCAAAATCTCGACATTTTCAAGGTAGTACAAACTACAAAATACTAATATAGTAATTTGTTTGGGTGTGTGTGTGGGGGGGGGGGGGTTGAGGGCTATCAGTTGCATTTGTCTTGAAACATTTTCATGTTATACCTGCAATTGTTGGCAGAGAGAGGGTCTTGAAAGGAGGACATGTCCTCTGTACTTCCTTGAAAATCCTGATTGGATGGCACCAGTAACAAACCTGAAGTTGATATAGTAGGTAATCTTCTTGAGAAAACTCTTATTCAGTGGAATGTCTGCTAGTAACTAGGGTGTGGTAGGCTTCCGTTTGCTGACACCCATTCACATACGTAGGTGACATGATGAACTGAGCATTCGACTCTGTCTCCATCTCACTCCATTTCATCTATGGACCAAACATGAACAAACAATCTTACAAAAGAAAGATTACTGTTAGTCCTCCAGCAGTTGAGAAATGAGACTGACCACAAAAACATAACAATAGCCAGCCATGAATAACACATGTAAAGCTACTTTGACTGATTGTTAGTGCTACAGTATATATATATATATATATATATATATATATATATATATATATATATATATATATATATATATATATATATATATATATATATATATATATATATATATATATATATATATATATATATATATATATATATATATCGCTCGCTCGCTCGAACGCACGCACGCACGCACGCACGCTCGCACACAGTCACGCACCGCAGTTGTGGGGACATACACTCGCTCTGAGACACAGTTGTGGGGACCGAAAACGTTGTGGGGACATGAAAATGTCCCCACAGATACAGCGTTATTGCCATCCCTTTTGTTATAAGTCCCCATAACCTTGGATATGATGTTAAAGGGAAGGTACATCACTGGTTATTACTTGATTGCACAATTACTGAATTATTTATTACCTACAGCTAACTGGATGTGACGCAGTTAAACAATTATTCTGCTTATTGTGTTCTTATTTTAAAGAAAACTGGGAAAAAATATATACACATTTACTAATATTTTCCTAAAGAATTGTGAAGGGTTTTCACACTTTTCTCATGACTTGTACTCCCCATTGAGCTCAAACTTTAACATATTCATTATTAAACGATCTTCATTCAAAGTAAGTAAATATTACCGATAACAGCTGTTATGCTGTTGTACTTTCCATTTGAGACGACAACGGTCACGATCAACAGGACATGGAATCGGAGTGCTAGTTTTAGATTACCTCGGTGACTGAAAATAACACCCCACATGATAAGGTCATAATTATCAATGCTGCTGAATAAATGATCCAGTAAGTTTCAGTTACTGTGTTCATCTTAAACAAGGACACCGATTCCATGCCCTGTTGAAAGTCTGCTCTGACCATGATGTTGTCCCTTTAATATGGACAATTTAACATTAAGCATGCACAAGGGGGAAAAAACTTGAATGCACAACTTCATTTTTTCTAAATGAGAAATTGTTTCTGTAAATCTGATTTTGTTTGATAGAAAAACAAATATTTACATCAACTAAGTTTTCTATATAAACAAAAATTTAAAAAATAATAATAAATGGGATAAAAAAAATAATCTGAATCAATCAAGATTTACTCTACCTTGGCAATGCTTTGTAGCTGTGAATATTGGAAATGGAATCAGGCTGAACTCTACATGGTGTTGATGCAAGTAAAACTACTGGCAGTGATGTTTTCTCATACCTATAAAACAAAACATAACAGCTAATGAAATAATGGTGGATATGATGGACATGGTGCATATTAAAAATCCGTACTCGTACTCGTACTCGTACTCGTACTCGTACTCGATACCTGGGCATCGATGGTGGAAATTACAACTTATTCACTGGAAATTGTTCTCATAATTATCACGTCTGTATTGTAAACATCATCACTATCTCATAATTACCATATCTGTATTGTGAACATCATCACAATAATCATTGTGCCTTGGCTATATAGGAACTATCAAAAATAATGTGATGGGTAACAGAAATTCATCATAAGAGTTCAGCATACAGCCACACAAAAAGCCCCACGAGTATATTATTATATTATCAAACAATATTTCTCTTTTATTACTCTTACCTGTCCAACAATAATCCTACAAATGCGACATTCATGGTATTCGTGGTCACCATCACGTTCAACAGTGAAATTCCTCAGTGTTTGCCATCATTTGAGGTTGACTGGCCCGGCAATGGTCGCCAGGTATGCGTCGTATTATTGCCGTAGACGGCGAGCCTTTCTTCGCCTAGCCCGCTTGGTCGAAATTCTGGCGTTGATTTTGACGGATGGCCTCCCAAACTCCAAACTGAACAGTTTTTGTCACTTTTTTATTGGCGTTGATATGATGAAGGGGCTCTGACGATGTTCCGAATGAAGGCGTCATTGTTTCCAAAACTAAACTCGCTGGTAGTATCATAATTCAAAATACCCGACACGAAAAGCACCACAGTGGTCGAGACCTGCTTTACATTTCCACGCGAAAAGTGTTGACATAATTATGGCCTAACCGGCGGGCTCACGCCTCGGGCGCTTGGCCGCGCTGACGCCCATGACTGTACTGGCAGAGTCTTGGTTCGGTTCCCGGTGTCTTGGGAAACTGCCAAGACTTTCGCCTTTTTGTCGATTATGACAATTTTCACCCATTGTTTCAAAATCATTTCACTTTTGTCAAGTATCAATGAATTATAAAAATAGTTATTCTTGAATTTGGTTCAGTAATACACTTTTTAAACGTCTGAAAGTGCGACTATTTATTTTGTACTCGTGAGTTTTCTGGACAAATTTTTGTTCAAAAAAGTCACATGACATTGTTTTTTGTACAATAACATAAAAACGACGCATTTTTCAGCGGTATTTGTGTGGACAATTATATTCTACTTTTGAAAGATCTTTCCAACCATGTATGAAAAGCAATGAAATATTGAGGGGCGTTTTTATCGCCCAATTTCACGCGACAAAGGCGGTGTGTACCTTTAAATCAAACGTTCTCAGTTTTAACTGAAGGCATATTTTGTGCTAAGTTGGTGATTGACGCAGGCACATCTTTACACCGGTTTCTGTCTGCTCTATTTTCAGGTGGTGAATACACGTAACAGATGCCAAGCGAGGCTCTCTCATTCCTGCCCAATTCATACGCTTCTTGTATTAATTTACAGATTCGTGGATGGTTAAAACAGAATCAATGTTAAAAATCCAACACTTTTTAGGAATAGGGCCAAAAGTAAAACGCCTCTAAAAATTAGTTTTGGTTTAAATTCATTGTTCTCAGATTTAATCATGAAACTATATTGGTGTTGACATGGTGACTGATTTTATCAAACATCCCAGAGAAAATCCTTTGCCTAATGCCTTTTGAGGTGGTCTTATTTGAGAGCCTTTTATAAAACTAAAATTGCAAATTAATTTAGGCAACACTTTTGTGGATCAATGTTCATTCATACTTGACGAGGATAAGCATAGAAACCAATTTGTGAAGTTTCTGCTCAATTGGTCCCCACATGGCTGGGAGAAAATTTAGAACATTCAAATTCAAATTTTAAATATTTGTCACAACTGTAGTCAACAGTTGACAGTCCTTTTTGAATCTTCATAAGTGTTTAATATCGAAATATTAATTTTGTATCTCACAAATTACAACACCTCTGAATAAATTCCCATGATGTTTAATGCCATCCCCATTTTTATAACATAATATGCGTTTAGGTAAAACTAAACTTTCATCAGTATTATTTAATTTTCTTGTCCAAATCAAAATCAAAATTTAAATCTAAAAAGTTTGTTTCACTTGAATCCAATATAAACAATTATACAAATAATGGGAACTGTTTAACAATGTAAAACAAATAAATGTCTTACCTCTGAAGTTTTGCGGTGCATCCCCGCAGCCTTCTTGTGGTGGGCAACTAAGTAAACCTTTACAGTCGGCCCTGCAATAAAATATATTCATTCTCTGTGGCAATATGACGATATCATATTAATAGGCGTAACGGTGAGCGGCCTTCAATGGTTTTAGTGAATGGGAGGGGAGGGTGATAAATAGGATATGGCACGGATCCCTCCCTGGATCCGCTAATGTTCGTACAGTCAGATTCACAACTAAAACGTACCATTGACAGAAATTATTCAGTGCAGTTGGAATCCACGTATCCTTACCACCTCGCCATCTTTGCTTGGTGGCCTCCATTGGTTTTTAGTGAATGGGAGAGAAGGGGGTAAATGGGATAAGGTACGGAGGAGGAGGCCCCTGGATCCCTCCCTGGGTTTATTAACTTACCACGGACAGAAATTATCCAGAACTTGTGGAATCCACTCATCCGCAGCACGTCGCCATATTTCTTTGTTGGTTCCAGGATCAGGTATCTGTAAGGCTGTAGAAACTACAATCGTTAGAATGAATATTGATAACATCCAAGAGGTTTCCATGCTCTTCAAAGCACAGGAGGTCCTGCTTAACAAGACCGCCATCTTGTTCCGAACGGAAACAGTTGCTGTTTCACACCAAAATGTCCCAAATTCACAGCTTCATTTACTCTTATGATATTACTGAGATGACTCCGTTCCTTGCAATAAAGCTGTCCACATAAACCCTTATCCAAATGGCTTTTAGAACAGTTCTTTTCCTGGTGAATAAATAATGATTTACATGGCATACAGCGCACACATCGACATTATTGTACCCCACAACATGAAGGCCTATATTAATCTTTGTATACCGTATACATGATTTTTATTCCTGAAATACCACCGGATGGAGAAGTCGACAGTGTTTCCTTTATACCAGTTGAAACATTTTCCTTCAAAACAGGTTTAGGTCATCCTATGAATATATTCAAATGTGATATTGTCATTTCCATAATTACATAGAGAGGCCTGGTGCCGTATGACGGCATTAAAATTGAGAATTGGTAATTTATCATCTTTTAAGCTATTTTGGCATTGAATGATGTCACCGTTTTCGGCATGGCTTGCGTATGGCTCTTCGTCTAAAGAATGAAACCTCGGAAGTACCAAGTCTTAGGCATGATTCTGTTTGGGTTATTTCTCAAATAATAATCGTACTCTGATTTTATCAAAATATGTAGACCTGATATTTTGCTGATACACATTATTATCCTTGACACGGAGGAGATTGTAATCTTGAAATAAAGAGCCGGTATGAGCCCTGTAGTGGCTTTTTAGAAATGATCGTTAAGAACAATTTTGAAGACATTTCCACTGTGACTTTAATTTTATATTTATTCAAAGAATCTTTTGGATATATATTGGTTTGTGTCGCCACCTCTATGAAACGAATCTTGGACATGCAGCTTTCTCGACCACACCTTTACGGGATGATACATTCTCAATTCAACTTCAAGTAACAATAAAAAATAATAATAATAAAAAGTTATAAAATAAAACTTGTCCTTTATAGTAATTATTATAAAAGGACATGAAAGTGAAGATAGGCAAGCGTTTTCCTGTAGGTCACATCTGTAGTTTTGGTTGAATATTGAGGTACCTTGAGTCAGACAAGGAAACAATTAACACAATATCAAAATGAGATAAACTGTTTCACTGTGGGACAATTGGTTGTTTTAATTTTTTAAATACAAAAAACAAAAAACAAAAACAAAAAACAAAAAACAAACCCCCCAACAAACAAATAAACAAACCAACCAAAAAACATTGAAAATATTTTTTTTTTAAACGGGCCCAAAAGGGTTTCGCTCCCTTGGCTAAATCATGACACCTAATACAATAAATACAATGAACAGAAAACAATCATGGATATTCAAGTATTATCTTATTTAATATTACAAACAAACAAACAAACAAACAAACACCCCCCAACACCCCAACAAACAAACAAACCAACAAAAAACATTTCAATTTTTTTTTAAACGGGCCCAAGGGGTTTCGCTCCCGTGACACTTAATACAATAAATATAATGAACAAAAACAGTCATGGATATTCAAGTATTATCTTTACACAAGTTTAGTAATTAAAGATTATTTGAAGGGACAATAGGACTAAAGACATGAATGAGATTTTAAAAAAGGGGGGAGGAAAGGTGCATATACGCGTAGCGTTGAATGCCATTATAGAAGAGAGACAGTGAACTTTATTAAAAATTTCTTGAAGGATGCATAAGTACTAAAACGGTATGACTATTCACAATGACCACACTTGATTTGTTTAATTAGCCCATTTAAAACAAAACCTGACCAGTAATAAATGATCATATCTTTGATCATTATAGTATAATATTTCAACCATTGAATCAGATAACAGGATATTTGTTGTATTATGGTTCACTCTCAGTAGGACTAAACAAACATAATCCGGAGATGGCAAAACCTTCTAAAAACAAAATAAAGAACTAACTTACAGATAGTCATTAACGTAATTAACTTCGATTTTCCCTTTTTTCGGATGTACAACTCGAATGAATGAAAGTTCAATAACGTGCACATAACAAAGATATCCCATCAGACAGAAAGGGATACTTGATACCATATTTTACTTAACACCAAATAAGTTTCATGTAAATCTGAGATCATTATGTTTTTCGAGAATACCAGTGTATAGTGGTGTTAATGGCGGACTCAACGACTAAAAATGTGTTTAAATAGCGGGATTTCCTTGTTGGTTTTATTCAGAAAATACCATGAAAAGATCATTACCCGAATGGTATTACCGATAATGTTGAGGTGTACTTTACTCATGCAGCCTACGGAAACGTTGGTGTTAAAACAACACCAGTGGTGTCAACTAAATTCTTCCATGATGTTCAACTTTGGCGAGTTTGGTGTAGTTTTTTTTAACACCTCAGTTTTTGCTGTGTAGCCTATACTGGGAAAAGTGGATGTGGTTTGGGTTGGGGAGTGCGTGTGGGGGTGGAGTGTAAGTATACAACGTGTATAAAATGGTATATAACTAGGGAGATGTGGGGAGAGGATCTGGGGAACCTTGAAAGCGGATTTGAAGAGAGGTTCTGGGGAGGGGATCTGGAGAGGGGATATAATAATAATAATAATAATAATAATAATGTGTGGACTTATATAGCGCACGTATCCATCAACTGAGTGGTGCTCAAGGCGCATTATATTATTACCCCTGCTCATAAGGCTCATGAGGCTCATAAATTATTCCTGAAACCATCTCAGCTCCCTGGGGAGTATACAGCTCAATTGCTGCCATTACAGCGCATATAGGGCTAATCAACCAATTCTGCCCTCACAGGTACCCATTTAACCCCTGGGTGGAGAGAAGCAATTATGGTTAAGTGTCTTGCTCAAGGACACAAGTGTCACGGCCGGGATTCGAACCCACATTCTGCTGCTAACACCAGAACTTGAGTCCGGTAAGCTAGACCGCTCGGCCACGACACTCCATATGGGGATCTTGGGAGGGTATCTTGGGATCTTGGGAGGGGATCTGGGGGTCTTGAAAGGGGATCTGGGGAGGGGATCTGGGGATATGGGAGGGGATCTTGGGCTAGGATCTGGGGGTCTTGGGAGAGGATCTGAGGAGGGGATCTAGGGATATGGGAGGTGATCTGGGGGTCTTGGAAGGGGATTTGGATTTGGAATCTGCATCTATACATCGATACTAAGAAGCACTCATATTAGACAGTGGTGTCAATTTGTCGGCATAGATGGGGGTGGCGGTTATCCAAAATGTCAATGACTTCCCCTTAACTTACCCCTTCCTACACCCCAACTCCCATTTGAACAAAGATTGTGTGGGTTGAAACATTTGAATTTTTAAAATTACTTTTGTTTATTTTGTTTTACTATGATGGCCAGCAGTAATGTAGGTCTATTATTGTATTGCTTTATTTGTATACTCACTCCTTGCAGGTTCTTTGAGAATGAACTGCATGCTCGGTTCGAAAGCCAGTAACAATTATTTTGCATAAAAAAACTTTAAAAATCGATGAGCGTTCCCTTTATTTGTTCATCGTATAAAATGATGATGAATATCCTTTCATTACGAATATTCAGATGAAGCGGTGGTATAATGGATAAGACGCTTGACTTCCGAGCGAGCGATCCTGGTTCGAATCCCAACTGAGGCTTTTTTCTTTTATTGTTTAGCAACACAATTCAAACCGTTTATTTAAGTAGGTTTAATTTAACCTGTATAATATCAACATGGTCCAGATGGCGCAGCACGTTGGCCGGACCACTGGAAGTGTCAATCGCGGGGCTTCCAAAGCTGGGACGCACCGGTTCGAAGCCTTAGAACATACCTAATTTCAGGGACATGGCAGTTGCGGCAGCAGCAACGGCTTGGGGGCCGCATGTCTCTCCCGTATTCGATAGTTGGTTACGGTGCGGGAAAGTAAAGGAGCGACCGGGGGTCTGCCAATTTCCCCAGAAGGGTGCTGAGGTGGTTATCACGCTGGGTTCGCCTGGAAGATTCAACGCTCCCCAGTGCCTGGTCATCACTCTGACTAACTTTCTGCAGAAATTAGTTTTGAAAAAAAAAATCTAATAATATTTATTATTTATAGGTTGGTGAAATTATATATCGCGGAACCCGCTGCTATATGGGATTCTAGCCGGCCGTTTGTCATCGGGTAAGCAGGAGATCGTGGGTTCGAATCTCGCCCGAGTCGCCTGTGTAGTTTTCTCACAGACACTCGGAAAGTACTGAGTATACAGTGCTATACACACGTCGGTGTAGTACGAAATTAAATCAATATTTGTTATTGATTTTTTTTTTCTTTTCTTTTTTAATATTCACTCACAAACCATGTCACTTTGCCTAAAAATACTGACAAAATACAAGGCTCACCCCTTGTGGTTTTGATGAAAAATAATAAATAAATAAATAAATACACATAAATACACAATAAAATAAATAGACATTGTTTCCATACATTTTAAGACAGCAAATGTTGCGTTATAATATTTACAAAGTTAAAGATAAAAGTATGGAGATGGTAATTAATAAAACATTAAAAATAAATTGAAATGTGAAACTCACTTGGTAATAAAGCTGATGAACTAAGCTATTAATCTTGCCTAGAAAACCATCTGTCTGATTGAGGTGCTGTTACTTTTAAGTAGAGTATGATAATTAGAGTAGAGTATGATACTTTACATTTCGAATTTAGGAAGAGTGTTCGTTCTTAAATTCCTCCGATTAGAATGAAATACAATAATTTCATCTTCAATAATTCTTTAATAACCTTAGCTGAAACTTAAACGGACAATATCGTTACGATCAACAGGACATGGAATCGGAGTGCTAGTTTTAGATTAAACCGGATTGATAAGGTCATTTGATAAGGTCATATTACCGTTGTTACTGCATAAATGCGCCAGTAATTTTCAGTCACTGTGTTCATCTTAAATTAGGACACCGATTCCATGCCCTGTTGAAAGTCGGCTCTGATCATGGCGATAGTGCCTCTTTAAGTTGGTTGATTTACTGATATACCTTGGTTCAAGACAACTCGTAGAATCAGTTTTGCCAACATCACCAATGTCATGGGCGGATCCAGAACATTTTTAGTGGGGCTGAGAATCAAAAACAATTATTTTTCAGTACTACAAAAATTTCAATGAAATAATCAAAGGGAGAGAAAAACAAAGCACAGTGAGGGAATGGGAGTGCGTTTTCCCCTCCCCTCCTCTCCCCCCTCTCTCTCTCTCTCTCTCTTTTTCTCTCCCCCTTTTTTTAAACGATTTTAGGGGGGGGGGCTACAGCCCCCCTTAGCCCCCCCCCTCCCTGGATCCGCCAATGAATGTTGTACATTCTCTCTAACTTGAATTCACACAATAGGTGTTTAAACAACCTCGTTTAAGTTATTTCTGAACTGAACCAAAAAATTGAAAAATTACAGTCTGCGCCAGATCTCACGCCTCAGGCCAAAGAGGTCCTCCAGGAGCAAAATAATATTTTAAATGAACATCTTAAAAATAAAGCTCAAGGCGCTCTCGTCAGATCACGCTTTAAACACCTAAATGAAACTGACTCATCCACATCTTACTTCTTTAACCTAGAAAAAAATAATTCAATTAACAAATCTATCTCTAAAATACGACTCCCCTCTGGCACTATCACCGAAAACCCAACAGAAATAAAAACCCAAATCCACTCTTTTTATCAAAATCTTTATAGTCGAGTACCGACTGACGAGAGCGCTTTTGATGTAATCACCGATGACCTCAATAGGCTTGAGCCTCAAGATGCGGAGGACCTTGATTGCCCTCTGTCTCTTGAGGAACTTGACCTTGCTGTCGAGCAACTTGGCAAAAACAAATCCCCCGGCCTTGATGGCCTTAGCTCCGAATTTTTTCAATGCTTTTGGCCCATTCTTAAAAATGATTTCCTTTCTGTTCTCAACTTTTCTTTCAATTCCGGCTCCCTTCCCCGCTCCTTTTCTCGCGCAGTTATCACTTTAATTCCCAAGAAGGGAGACCTTTCAGACATTGCCAATTGGCGTCCGGTCTCCCTTCTTAACACCGACTATAAAATTTATGCCAGGTTGCTCGCCAGCAGGCTCAAACAGTGCATTCACAGCGTCGTCAACGAAGATCAAACATACTGTGTACCGGGGCGGTCTATCTATGACAACATCAATTTGATCCGAGACATTTTAATGTACTCGGATCTTAACGACACCCCGTTAGCCGTGGTCAACCTTGATCAAAAAAAAGCTTTCGACAACGTTGACCACGGCTATCTTCTTAACACAATGAGGGCCATGGGCTTTGGGGAGTTGTTTCTCCGTCATTTACGGCTCCTGTACAGTGGTTCCGAGAGCCTGATCAAGGTGTGCGGCTCCCTGACGTCGCCCTTCTCTTTTGAGAAGGGTATACGGCAGGGGTGCCCGCTCTCGGGACTGCTGTACTCGATTGCCATAGAGCCACTCTTGAACAAACTTCGTTTAAATATTAACAAGAGTGGCTTTAAACTTCCTGGTACGGAGAAATATTGCTCGGTATCGGCATACGCAGACGACGTGTCTGTGTTTGTCACCTCTGATGCGGGTTTTGCTGCGGTCGAGGAGACTTACGACCTCTTCGGCCGCGCCTCTGCTGCTTGCTTAAATACAAAAAAATCCCAGGGGTTATGGGCCGGTTCGTGGGCCGGACGGGTCGATAGGCCCCTCGGTTTCTTGTGGAACAGCGAGGGGCTCGAGTTCCTTGGAGTTCATCTAGGAAACACCTCTAGCTATGAAAAATTAAATTGGAAAAAATGCAACGAAAAACTTTAAAAAACATTAACTTCTTGGAAAAATTTATCACTGTCCCTCTCTTTTAAAGGCAGAGTCCTCGTCTGCAACCAATTAGCTGCTTCTAAAACTGTTCATGCCCTCGCTGTTCTTTCTCCCCCTGATCACATCCTAGATGAACTCCAACGGATGTTAATCGACTTTGTCTGGCCCACACAAAAACACCTCTTAAAGAGACGACTTTTGTTTCAAAAACCCGACAAGGGGGGACTTGGTTTAACCTGCCTCCAAGCACGCACCCTCACATACAGATTTAACCGGATCCAAAAGTTTTTAAATAACCACTCACACCCCTCGTTTTTTCTTTTTACTCATTTTCTTCATAAATACCAAAACCTAAAATTCGATTTCCAGTTATTCTTTTTAAAAACAAACCTTGAATTCCACGTGCTCTTCCCAGTTTTTACAGCGAGGTGTTGCGTGCTTGGACGGCCTCCGGAGCTCAAATCATTATAGCACACGATAATTTAAGTCACGTCTTAAATCTCCCCGTTAACAGTTCTATCTTAGTTTCTCTTGCAGCTGACGATGACCCAGATTCTGCGCGCCTCCTGGCATGTGGAATCAAACAAGTTCGTCATCTCCTTCATCCTTCAGTGGGCGTTGGTCTGACGCCAGCGACATCATCAATCTAAGTGTAGACCACGCCCACTCTCGTCTCGTCTTCTACATCGTCAACTCCTTCGTCTTCGCTCCGTCGTCGTCCGTCTGTTCCCCAACGTCTTCAGTCATCGTGGTTTCGTCATGTCTTCTCCCCCTGCAAGTGTTGACCTAAAGCCAGATCCGCCCCTCGGAATCAAGCTATCAACCAACATCAACGGAATCTCCGCACCATCCAAAGTAATATATCAGGAAATCAACCGCCACATCAATGAACTCCCAGAACATACCCAAACGTACTGGCACGACGTAGGCTTCCTGGACCGACCCAACGAAATCAACTGGAAGGAAGCCTACGAACTGCCCTCATCAAAAAAGGAGGGCGACGTACAATTTAAACTTTTTCACAACGTCCTACCGTCGTTGCCAGTACTTCACCACCTCAACAAGAACATTTTACCAACATGCGGATGGTGCGGAGAGAGGGGCACGATCTGGCATCTGTTTATCCTGTGTCCGTCCGTCCAGCCAGCACTAACGCTTCTTCACACCCTCATTAGTCGTCTCCTTCCCAGTTTTCCTCTCAACTTCAACATCTACTGGTCCTTGATCCCGCATGCCAGGAGACGCGACAAACAAGCTGTACGAATTGCAAATCATCTCATCGTCAGCTGCAAGAACGTTATATATTATCTTTATAGAACTTCCCAATTTGTAAATCCTGCTTTAATTTGGAAACACCGCTTGAAAAACAAAATATTATTTGATTTTTATTTCTTTAAACTTAACGACAATGTCAACGAATTTGAAACAAAATGGTCTACACAAAATGCTTTAGTTAAAACTGTTAATGGCGAGTTGACGTGGCTTTTTTAACCGCGTTTAGTATTAAACAAACAAAAATTCCAAAAAATAAAAATAAAAATTACAAAGCTTTCTTGTGCTTTTATTGTTTTTGACTGCGCCTTTTATCTTTTCAATGTACCTTTATTTCAAACCAAACATTTTATATCTCCATCATTTTAAACAAAAAGTCATATTTGCTTTTATTCAATATTTCTTATCTAAAACCATTTGTATTTTTATACCTCGATCATGTACATTTTACTCAAACATTGTTTTTGTTATAATACACCAGCTTTCTTTTTTAACAAAAATCCTTTTTCATCTATATAATAATTATTGTACATATTACTTCACTGGAATTTTTTACAGAATGTGCCTTTCATAGTTTTAATTTTTATCACAATTTATACAATGTCATTTTCTGTAATGTTTGGTTTTTAAAAATGTTTGGTTTTTAAAAATGTTTCGAAATGAAGATTATATTTGTTAAGTCTCTCTCTTCTCTCTCTCTCTGTCTGACCCCTCTCGGTCCACCTTTCCCCCTCTTCGACCCACCTTGTGAACAGCTACTCCAATCTCTCTCTGATTGGAGGCAAGGTCTCTACCACTGTTCACGAGTGGGGTCCTCTCTCTTTCCTTTCCTTTTCTTTTCCTTTCTTTTCTTTCTCTTTGGGAGCCGCTGGAGTGGGTTTAAGACCCACACCAGTAATGCCAGTGGCTCCCCACCCCGGGAATCTTTAGGGGAGTCTGCTTACACCATGGTGCTTGCAGTCTCCCTTTTAGAGGATCCCTTCCCTTTCCTTTCTCATCCTTTCTTCCACTCTACCTTTTGTTTATTTCGTTTTGTTTTGATCTTTTAATGTTTTTGTCTTTCTTTATATAATGTTTTGTTGTTATTACCTTCGTTAAACAAAGTTTACAGAGTTTTGTTACTTTTACAGTAATATTGGTAACCACCATTTTTTGTTAAACATTGTTTTCTATTCTGTAATTTAGTATTGTTCTGCTTTGTAAATAAAGTTTTCTTTGAAAAGTCAAAAAAAGTCTCTCTCTCTCTCTCTCTCTCTCTCTCTCTCTCTCTCTCTCTTTCACAGCGATAGGACGTGTGCATTTGAGCTCCGGAGAATTTGGTATTTTCGCTAATTTTAAACACCCAATGGTAACAGTTTTTTATACCATTTGTTTATTTAGTACTCATAGATTACTATAAGTCCCCTCATATTGTCGGGTTTATTATCAATTTCGTATTTATTTAGGTAAAATCATTTCGTTTTCTATATAGTTTTAGGACCTTGGTTGGCCACCATGGCCAGCCAAGCACAACAAACACAAAAGGCTGGGTCAGGGATGACTGCACCCGGCCCCAATGTACCTACTGATCCCATTGTTCCTATCGGGCTGCGTCCCGATAGGAACAGTGGAGTTACATTCCAAGCCGATGCCAGTGTGTCCGTCAATGCATACATCGACGCCATGACGGATACACTGGCTTCGGCATACATCCACTCAGCATCACGAATCTCCCATGGCCGGGTTGCAGTCTACTTCGACTCGAGGCAGGTAGCCCTTAACGCTGTACAAACTGGTTTTTCATACAAGGGCTCCTACCTTGAGTTGACACCCCTGGTCCAGCCTACCGTACGCCTAACACTTAGCAACGTATACTCAGAAATACCCGACTATGTTCTCGTACACAAGCTATCACCTTTCTGCAAAGTCGTCTCTCAGGTAAAGCCTCTACCCCTGGGTTGTAAAAAAAAAGAAAATTCCCACATCCTTTCTTTCAGAAGGCAGGTTCATGTGATTATGCCCCAGAACATCACACCCCCGAGTGCCATAACCTTTCAGCACTCGGGGAGAAACCATCATGTATACATCACTACTGAATCTACTGTTAAATGTTTTAATTGTGGTGGACTGGGGCATATTTCTCGCTTCTGTGAGAAGAGCAGGGCCCCTGACAAGACAAATGACTCAAATCCTCTCAACCCACCCCCAGTCTTTGCAAATAAGAAATCCGATCCTAAACACCCTGCTAAAAACGCACAAACGCACGACCCCACCGCCAAACCCGCACATATAACCAAACCTACCCACTCTTCTACCACTGTCCACCCTCCCTCACCAGCCCAACCCTCTCCCACCTCAAGACCATCTACCTCCCATATTCCTTCTCCCTCCCATATCCCCTCTACCTCCCATATTCCTTCTCCCTCCCATATCCCCTCTACCTCCCATATCCCCTCTACCTCCCATATCCCCACTCCCTCCCATATCCCCACTCCCTCCCATATCCCCACTCCCTCCCATATCCCCTCGCCCTCCCATATCCCTTCGCCCCCCCACCCTTCAACTTCCGTCAACATCTGGGGAACTCCACCACCTGCCCCCCGTCTTTTCTCAGATGTTGTTTCCAAACGTAAAATTACCCCTCCAACTCCCGCTACCCGCCAAACACCCCTCCTAATTCCCCTCAAAGCACCCTCTCCCCCCAAAAAAATAATGAAAGTTCGCATTGCTTCACCCATGCACGTCGACCATACTATCTCCCCTCCCTAACACCATACACCCCTTACCCCATCACTCCCGACATCCTCCCCACCACCTGCACCCAAATCCTCCCCTACAACCTGCGCCCAAATCCCTCCCTGCCACCCGCTCCCAAATCCTTCCTCCACCACCTGCTCCTAAATCCCTCCCCACCACCCGCTCCTAAATCCACTCCCCACCACCCACTCCTAAACCCCCTGTTCTCACAGTCAAATCCCCTCCGAAACCCACCCGCTGTAGCAAACCATCCCCACTCCCATCCGAACCCGCCCCAACGCCCACTTCAAAACCCAGCCAGACCCCTCCTACACCTATGTCCACTTCACCCTCCAACTACCCCGACACCGACTCGACAATGTGGGAAGACTCTCAGACGGACGGCGACGAGCCGTTCTCTGAGAGTGTTCTCACAGAAAAGGGCCCGCTCTCTCACAGCGAGCTTGTACATTTCCTGTCTTCTGTCAAGGGCAAAAGAAAACCCCTGCCGAGTGCTCGTAAATTTACGAGCAATCTGCCGAGTTAGCCAAACAATTAAAACCCCTCAGAACCCACCCAAGTGTGTCTAAAAGCATGCAGCAGAGACTAGTGAAACTCGTAAAGTCTCTACAGAAATAAACATTCCTTTCTACATGTTTTTTTCACTACTCTTTGCGATGACGCTGTCGTTACTCAGCCTCAACACAGGAGGGTGTACGGCCACTCTAAAAAATGCCTCCATTAAAACATATGTTGACAATATTTGTAATTATCCACAAATAATATTCCTTCAGGAAACACATTTCCTAACTTCACATAGTCCCTCTTGGAAACTGTGGCCATACACTCCCCTGTGTGCCCCAAGCCCCACCCGTGGGTCGGGAGTGACAACCCTGATTAAAAAACACAAACACAGTTATTGTTACTTCACAAATTATTTCTAATGGGCACATTCTTTTTACAAAAATCAAGACTAATAACACCTTTTTCTATCTTTACAACTTTTAATTCCTCAAAACGACAAACTCGCTTTAGATTCCATCCAGTCCTTCCGCGAGCATTGTGCTCAACTTGCTAACGACGGCGTCATCGTCATCGGAGGTGACTTTAACTGCACGGAAGACCCTGTCGTCGACCGTCTGTGTATGCCAGTCGAGCATCGACCCAAGTTGCATGTGCCCTCAGCGACGCGGTGAGTGCACTGTCGTTGCGTGATATCTGGCGCAGTCTCAATCCGAATGTTCAAACATTTACATGGTTCAGAAATAACCTCGTCTCAGTCTGGCTCATCCAGAGCCAGACTGGACCGTTTTACGGCCCACAAACTATTTTTTCCTCTGTCCTTTCTTCCAAAATCATTCCTTGCACTCTTTCTGACCATTCTGCTATCTCTCTTCAAATTAAGCTGCCCTCTGCTACCCAGAGGGGTAGCGCCTATTGGAAATTTAACAACTCCCTTCTTTCCGACAATGCTTATAACGATATTATCTGTAACTTTTGGGCCAATTGGCAACATGAAAAAAATAATTTTCCAAACCTTTCCTTGTGGTGGGACTTCGGTAAGTCCCACATTAAATCTATTACTTTAAAATATAGTCAAAAAATTGCAAAAGAAAGACGAGGGATTATTTCTGAACTGAACCAAAAAATTGAAAAGTTACAAACTGCGCCAGATCTCACGTCTCAAGCCAAAGAGGTCCTCCGGGAACAAAGGAATATATTAAACGAACATTTTAAAAATAAAGCTCAAGGCGCTCTCGTCAGATCGCGCTTTAAACACTTAAATGAAACCGACTCTTCCACATCCTACTTCTTTAACCTTGAAAAAAACAACTCAATATCTAAATCTATCAGTAAAATACGTCTCCCCTCTGGCAATATCACCGAAAACCCAATTGAAATAAAAACCCACATACACACCTTTTACAAAAATCTCTATAGTCGGGTACCGACTGACGAGAGCGCTTTTGATGAAATCACCGAGGACCTCAATAGGCTTGAACCTCAAGATGCGGAGGACCTTGACTGCCCTCTTTCTCTTGAGGAACTTGACCTTGCTGTCGAGCAACTTGGAAAAAATATATCACCCGGTCTCGATGGCCTTAGTTCTGAATTTTTCAGTGCTTTTGGCCAATTCTTAAAAATGACTTTCTTTCTGTCCTCAACTTTTCCTTTACTTCCGGCTCACTTCCGCGTTCTTTCTCTCGTGCTATTATTACTTTAATTCCGAAGAAGGGAGACCTCTCAGACATTGCAAATTGGCGCCCGGTCTCCCTTCTTAACACGGACTATAAAATTTATGCCAGGTTGCTCGCCAGCAGGCTCAAACAGTGCATTCACAGCGTTGTTAACGAAGATCAAACCTATTGTGTACCGGGGCGGTCGATTTTTGATAACATCAATCTGATCCGAGACATTATTTTGTACTCTGATCTCAACGACGCCCGTTAGCAGTGGTCAACCTCGACCAAAAAAAAGCCTTTGACAACGTTGACCACTGCTATCTTTTCAACACAATGAGGGCCATGGGCTTTGGGGAGTTGTTTCTCCGTCATTTACGGCTCCTGTACAGTGGTTCCGAGAGCCTGATCAAGGTGTGCGGCTCCCTGACGTCGCCCTTCTCCTTTGAGAAGGGCATACGTCAGGGGTGCCCGCTCTCGGGACTGCTGTACTCGATCACTATAGAGCCACTCTTGAACAAACTTCGTTCTAACATCAATAAGAGTGGCTTCAAACTTCCTGATACGGAGAAATACTGCTCGGTTTCGGCATACGCAGACGACGTGTCTGTGTTTGTCACCTCCGATGCGGGTTTCGCTGCGGTCGAGGAAACTTACGACCTTTTCGGCCGCGCCTCTGCTGCTTGTTTAAATGTTAAAAAATCCCAGGGGCTATGGGCCGGATCGTGGGTCAGACGGGTTGATAGGCCCCTCGGTTTCTTGTGGAACAGCGAGGGGCTAGAGTTCCTTGGAGTTCATCTAGGAAACAACTCTAGTTATGAACAACTTAATTGGAAAAAATGTAAAGAAAAACTCAAAAAAACGTTGACTTCTTGGAAAAAACTATCCCTGTCCCTCTCTTTCAAAGGCAGAGTCCTTATTTGTAATCAACTTGCTGCTTCCAAAACTTTTCACACCCTCGCTGTCCTTTCTCCCCTGCCTACATCCTTGACGAACTCCAGGAATGCTTTTCGACTTTGTCTGGCCCAATCCAAAACACCTGCTAAAGAGACGACTTGTACTTCAAAACCCGACAAGGGGGGACTTGGTTTAACCTGCCTCCAAGCACGCACCCTCACATATAGATTTAATCGCATACAAGCTTTTCTTAATAATCGCTCACACCCCTCTCTTTCCCTCTTCGCTCATTTTCTCCAGAACTATCAAAACTTAAAATTCGATTTTCAATTATTTTTTCTAAAAACAAACATTGAATCCCATGTTACCCTTCCCAGTTTCTACAGCGATGTGTTGCGTGCTTGGACGGCCTCCGGAGCTCAAATTATAATTGCATACGACAACACAAGTCACGTCATAAATCTCCCCATTAACAGTTCTATCCTAGCTTCTCTTGCAGCTGACGATGATCTAGATACTGATCGCCTCCTGGCATGCGGATTCAAACAAGTTCGTCATCTCCTCCATCCATCCAGTGGGCGTTGGTCCGATGCCAGCGACGTCATCCAATCTACGTGCGGACCACGCCCACTCATCTCGTCTTCTCCAACGTCAACTCCTTCGTCTTCGTTCTATTGTCATCCGTCTCTTCCCAAATGTCTTCAATCTTCACGGTCTCGTCCAGTCTTCTCCTCCCGTAAGTTTCAACTTAAACCAGATCTGCCCTCGGAATCAGTTTGTCTTCCAACATTAACGGAATCTCCGCACCATCCAAAGCTATATATGAACAAATCAACAAACATATCAACGAGCTCCCAGAATACACACGAACGCACTGGCACGACGTCGGCTTCCTGAACCATCCCAATGAGATAAACTGGAAGGAAGCTTATGAACTGCCCTCCTCGAAGAAGGAGGGTGATGTTCAATATAAATTGTTCCATAACATTTGCCGTCGTTGCCAGTGCTTCATCATCTCAACAAGAACATTCCACCTTCATGCGGATGGTGCGGAGAGAGGGAACGATCTGGCATCTTTTCATCCTGTGTCCGTCCGTACAACCAGCTCTAACGCTCCTTCACACCCTCATCAGCCGTCTCCTTCCAAGCCTTCCTCTCAACTTCAATACCTACTGGTCTCTGATTCCGCATGCCAGAAGACGCGACAAACAAGCCGTGCGAATCGCAAACTATCTCATCGTCAGCTGCAAGAACGTTATATATTACCTGTATAGAACTTGCCACTTTTAAATCCCATTTTAATTTGGAAACAACGGTTGAAAAACAAAATTCTACTTGATTTTTATTTCTTTAAACTTAACAACAATCTTAATGACTTCGAAAAGAAATGGTCCCCAAAAACGCACTTGTTAAAACTGTTAATGGGGAATTAACGTGGCTTTTCTAAAAAATTTATAAAATAAATATACTGTTGTATGTTTGTTTTTTATGTTTACCTATATTTATTGACGTGCCTTTTTTATACGCTTTTCGTATTAAACAAACCAAAAAACCAAACAAAATTATTCCAAAAAAATGTAAAAAAATCACAAAGCGCTTCTTGTGTTTTATTGTTTTTTGACTGTGCCCTTTCATCTATTCAATGTACCTTTATTTTAAACCAAACATTTTATATCTCCATCGTTTTAAACAAAAAGTCATATTTGCTTTTATTCAATATTTCTTATCTAAAACCATTTGTATTTTTATACCTCGATCATGTACATTTTACTCAAACATTGTTTTTGTTATAATACACCAGCTTTCCTTTCTAACAAAAATCCTTTTTCATCTATATAATAATTATTGTTCATATTACTTCGCTGGAATTTTTTAAAAAGAATGTGCCTTTCATAGTTTTAATTTTTATCACAATTTATACAATGTCATTTTCTGTAATGTTTGGTTTTTAAAAATGTTTGGTTTTTAAAAATGTTTCGAAATGAAGATTATATTTGAAATGTCTCTCTTCTCTCTCTGTCTGACCCCTCTCGGTCCACCTTTCCCCTCTTCGACCCACCTTGTGAACAGCTACTCCTATCTCTCTCTGATTGGAGGCAAGGTCTCTCACCACTGTTCACGAGTGGGGTCCTCTCTTTCCTTTCCTTTCCTTTCCTTTCTTTTTCTTTCTCTTTGGGAGCTGCTGGAGTGGGTTTAAGACCCACACCAGTAATGCCAGTGGCTCCCACCCTGGGAAGCTTTAGGGGAGTCTGCATACACCATGGTGCTAGCAGTCTCCCTTTAGAGGATCCCTTCCTTCCTTTCCTTTCTCTTCCTTTCTTCCACTCTACCTTTTGTTTATTTCGTTTTGCTTTGATCTTTTAATGTTTTTGTCTTTCTTTATATAATGTATTGTTGTTATTACCTTTGTTAAACAAAGTTTACAGAGTTTTGTTACTTTTACAGTAATATTGGAAACCACCATTTTTTGTTAAACATTGTTTTCTTTTCTGTAATGTTGTATTGTTCTGCTTTGTAAATAAAGTTTTCCTTGAAAAGTCAAAGTCGCTCTCTCTCTCTCTCTCTCTCTCTCTCTCTCTCTCTCTCTCTCTCTCGATTATTCATTACTTTGTTGTCTATAAGTAATATTGTCTATATCTTTACAAAATTATTGTAAACTGATTACCACCCTTTTATTGTACCTCTGTATATATTTGTTTTTATTAATAAAGTTTTCTTCGGAAAAGTCAAAAAAGTATATCTCTCTCTATATCTCTCTCTATATCTCTCTCTATATCTCTCTCTATATCTCTCTCTATATCTCTCTCTATATCTCTCTCTATATCTCTCTCTATATCTCTCTCTATATCTCTCTCTATATCTCTCTCTATATCTCTATATAAAAAGCCTACCCAAGCAGTTTTGCCATCATTACTGATATTAATGTTTGTACCATCCTTTCATCTCCCCACATAACATCAGCATGTTGATCTATTTTCAGAGCCACTACTTTATTATGTTTGTTCCCTGTGAGGTTTTGAACAGTCTAAAAGCCAAGGAATTTGACATGATTGATGTTTTTCTCAGTAAAGAGTTTAGTTTAGAATTATCATATATGTTTTGGAGAGGACAAAGCAGAATAAAATTCATATGTATATTGGATGAGATACACAGTATATTGCAATAAACAAGATGCATAGAAAAAAGTTATTAGTAATGATTCTGTACTCGTAATCTTACAAAACAAATATTTTACAGGCCCCCGATAATTGTGCCTATTAACAAAATATTGCTCAGTTGACAATTAACTTGTAAACTTAAACAATAATATATGATACATTTAGATTATAACGTCTACATCTGATTATCATTATAACAACAAATTAGTAGTATCAATAAAAAGACAAATTTTATAGTTCTTTCAAAAGTGAAATATTTGCACAAAATCGTTGGTTAGAATCAAACAAATTTTCCTCACGTTAGGCTTTAGGCCTCACTTATTGCCGTATAAATGTATTCTCAAATAACTTAAAAATTGTTGGTAGTCAATAAATTAATGTTTTTTAAACAACGTTGTTAGATTGTTTGATACATCCTATTAAAAATGTTGTTTTTATATCAAGAGAGGGCGTAGTTTTTGACAGAGTTTATGTCTGGTTCCCATTTACAATGCCTCCGGAAGCAACAAGAGACGTGCGGTGTAGCAGACTACTTTTGGTTAAACGGCAGAATTATAATGTCTAAAACCTATTGGTTTTAGATATTAATTATATTATTAACTATACTGAAAAAAAAAAAATCTGTTAGAAGTACTTTCATAGGCTTATTAGAGAAAACAGCAATTGTCCAGCAACTCAAAGCATTGTACGAAATTTTAGGACTTTCTCAAACATATGCGAGCACATTATTATTGTTAGTTTTTAGGTTAATTATTTCTATATGTATGTATTTTTTAATTGTTGGATATTTTTCCCAGAATTGGAAGTCTAAAATCTGATTCCGTTGGTGCATTGTATTGACACTATTAATGTTTGTACTGGATCTTTACGTGAGGTAGCAACCGTCTTTGACAAACAGTCGCAACAGTGTTTTTTGGACGATGCTTAGCATTTAAAAAAAAACAAAACAAAACAAAACAAAACAAAACAAAAATAGCTTTAAAACGATTACTAAACTAATGTTTCAGCAAGTCTATCACATTTTAGGGAAACTTTCATATTCTTTTTCCAAGAGGACAGCACATAGGCTAAGTACCTCCAGATGGTACCGAAAATTAGCTGGATCGTGGACTATAGGCCTAGTACCTTAATAACAGTTGATATTAAACGTTAAATCAGTATTTCTAGCGTTGCACTATGCAGTCCATGCAGCACGAATACATTTTAGTAGGGCCATCATACCGCTGAAGCCGTGTCAAGCTTTCCAAAGAAAGCAAAATGATGACGATGATTGTTTGGGGGACAAGCCAATATATCATTTTCTCACAAAAATAACATGGGTCCCATGCCCCTCGGAGTTTCCTAGCGCGGTTGTACTTTATTCTAATAGAAATAATGTTTTAAAAAATATGTAAAAATGGGAAAGCTTGGCCACTCTGATAATATTTGGCCACTCTGATAATACTACCATAAGCCTTATAGCATACTGCACCTGACGAGTCATGCTTTTTTTTTAATAAATAAAAAAGGGTAAGAACTCTTATTGCCGGCTATCACCTTCTCCTAACCCTTATTATTTTCTTTAATAACCCTTTTTAATAATATCTATTAAATTTTCTTGTTTAATTTTTATTTGACATTAATCCACTTTTACATCGATCCACAATTTGTTCAATATTGTCCATCTTTATTTTACTATTATTGTCATTTTCATCATATTTTTTAAAATTAAACCTTAGAACACACAACCCTTTTTACCCTTCTTAATCAGATTTTACAACTTATAATAAATAAATCATACAACATATCTAATATTAAATATTTATATCCACAACCCTCTATATTTTTAAAAATAAAATGTCTTCCTTTCGTGCCGAGTTTAACAAAGTCTGAATCTTTATAATCAGTCGTCACTCTCATTCTACGCACTTCTTGGAATAGTTTTAATCCATTTGTCCACGGTGATAGAATTAACGTTTTTGCATATCGTGAGATATGTTTAAGGCTAAATAAACCTTATGTTTATTTATAATCAAAACTACACAATCAACGTATACACTAGTATTTACGACCTTGAGGTAAGCCGTTTTGGTGATTGAAGGACTAAGTTTATGACTTGTACAGTGAAAGTTGATCAGTTGTGTTGGCACGTAGCATTCGATGTAGATCGTCTGGGTTTTGCGAGGATTGTTGTGTTGCATTAGGCTATAAGGACCCTGATCATACCGGATGAACAGCAAATATAGCATGTGCTAAATTTTGGGAATCGGTCGTCGCTCATCATGAATATAACTTGGACAGAGTCTGATTTAGATGATGCTATTTCAATTCCAGGCGGTAACAGGACTTGGACAGAGTCTGATTTAGATGATGCTAGTATTTCAATTCCAGGCGGTAACAAGACTTGGACAGAGTCTGATTTAGATGATGATATTTCAGTTTCAGGCGGTAACAAGACTTGGACAGAGTCTGATTTAGATGATGATATTTTAGTTCCACCAGGCGGTAACAAGACTTGGACAGAGTCTGATTTAGATGATGCTATTTCAGGCTATTTCGAAACAAGATTTACTGGCAATTTTGACGTTTCCCGTAACTCGGAACCCCAACCAACAAGCTCACATGGAAAAATCGATGACTTATCCAATGTAAAGCCACGGAGTGCATCAACACCAATAAAGAAAGGACGAAGATCTAAAGCTACAGTCCCACCACCACGTTAGCGAGCCCGTTAGATGCCGGCAGAGCAAATATTTGTTGCCGGCCTGGTCACCGTGTATCAGCGCAGGACCACCGTGTAGCTGCGGCTCTTAACGCAGGTCAACGTAGGTCGCCGCCATGTAACGCCACATGCCGGCAACCGTCCCCGAAATTATAAAAATGTTTTATAATTGCGGGGTGAACGGCAAACTTTTGCTTGCCGCCTATTAACGCCTATTAACGCAGGTCTGCCCCCATCTAGCGAGGGTCTGCCGTTATCGTGCGAGGGTCCACCGCCTTCCAGCGTGTTGTTGCCGCCTTGTTGCGTGGTATGGCGCGGAACTCGAAAGAGATGGCATCAGGGAGGCATTACTGCGCTATGGGACGGCAGACCGACGCTAAGGACGGCAGACCGACGCTATGGGACGGCATCTAAGGCTGTTCCGTAGGTCTGCCGCCCCTAACGAGGGTATGCCGCCCTCAGCGTAGGTCTGTCGGCTCTCAACGAGGCGTGCGCGGGCTGTTAGCGCCTGTTTGCCTCCCTCTGCGCAGTGCCAACGCCAATTAGCGTCTCTGCCGCCTGCCAGCGTGGGTCTGCCTCCCTCTAACGTGCTTGTAAGCCGGCTGTATACCGTTTGTATGCCGTGTATGTGGGACTGCAATGACAAATCAGGGCGTTAAGAGACGTTAATAGACGTTTACAGACGCTACACCACGGTCATTTTATTTCTTGATGCCGGCATCTAACGCCTCTCTGCGGCATATTAGCGGGGTGGTGGGACTGTAGCTTTATGAAGGATGGTCACCACTTTCAATACTGAGACAGTCCTGCGCTTGTGGCAAAAAATGCATGAGGAAACTAAGTATGAATGATATCAGCTTATGTCAAGACGAGTTCGTCAGTATTAATGAGCCCGCACAAAGAAATTTTATAATTGAACAAATACGCCGGCATGCCTTGATTTCTGAATCATGTTTTGACATTAATCTAGTAATTTACGGTCACACAGTCTGTAAAGAAGCATGGATGAAGGTCTACGGTGTGTCGTTGTCGCGGTTTAACCGGTGTGTCAAGCTAGTAAGGCAGGGTAACCACAGCGTTGACCACGGGAACACAGGGAGATCTCGTCTTACAACTAAGTCGACGGAGAGCATCGGTTGGATGAACAATTTTTTCCAAACTGTTGGGGATTACATGCCTCACAGAAATGTTATCAATCTGCCGGCAACGTGGGACATGAAACAAGTATATGAACGTATGACAGCAGAATTTGTTTAAAATTATTAAGGCCTTTAATGTCTATAATCATGTATCGTGCATGTATTTGAACTTTAAAGCTTCTTCAGTGGCGTAAATATGGAGGGCATGGGGGGAACGTGCCCCCCCCCCAGTTGAGGTCCATGCCCCCGGGTGCCCCCATTCAGAATTTTGAAAAAATAGGTCCCTATCTGAGACAAGAGAAAGTGGTGCACCCCCTAGTGTCCCCTGAAAACTGGACCTTAGTTACGCCACTGAGCTTCCTTTTGGCATGAATGTATTTTTTACATTTATTTGTTATTTTCAAAGTTTAAATACTTATTAAAATCTTGCTACAACAGTAAACAGTAAATATACCCACGATTAATTCATTTCGGTAAATTGTCACTGCAAAATCGTTAATCTCGCTATTTTTTTAGAGAGAAATATGTATTTCAGAAACATTATTTTGTTTACCTTTTCTCTCAAGTACAAAGTTCAGATAAAAAGAAAACTGTCATCTTTATTGAAACTATCATTCAAATCATGTCATGTTTATCAAACATATGACACAATTTGTAGGCAATTAAATAATGAAAACGGAAATTTGTGTATGTTTGTAATTTGATATTATTTTGTTCTCACAGGAGCTAGGAATTTCGAAGGATGACACTATTTCGTACGGACATTTCTCCAATTTGTGGAAATCAAACTTTTCAAACGTCCATATTGGGAAGGTATGTAAATTGAAACAAAATTGATCGCTGTCATTTATCAAATAATATTACACAAATGTCACGTGTTGTCAATCATGTATTGTCAATACTGGTGGATGATTTTTTACTCCACCTCTTAGCATATATTGAAGTTACATAATAAACCTTACCCTCCTCTTAGCATATACTGAAGTTATATAATGAACCTTAATTGTAGAATGTAAACCAGACGGAGTCAAATGAAAAGTCATAATACAAATAGCAATGACAGCCATGTCGTAGCTATAACACATATCCTCTGCCGTAAGGCAAACAAAATTGTTGAGTTGCCCTCCAGTGAAAATAATTATTTGAAGGGGTCGGTCGGTCGGGATTTTTTTTTTCCTTGTCATTTTAAGATTTTAAGATTTTAAGATTTAAATGCATTGGAACTGAAACCACATACCATGTTTGTCAAAGACAATGATCTAGCAGTATGCACAAGTACCTAAATAATAAAAAGACATCACACATTCAACTTTATAATACCGGGTAATCTTTCAACAACTTTATTTCAACATTTCATACACTTGTTTCTAGCACTTTTGTTCTTAACAACTTTATGCATCCCATTGGTTGACATATGATATTAAGACAATTGTATACCTATCAGCAAGGAATTTTGCTTCAGAATAAAAGTATCCCAAGCATTTTTGTTGTACTTTTCGCTGTGATTGACACAGCAAATTCATCCACATATTGCGTGCAATGCTCATCATGCATCACGTGAGTGGCCATTCGATTTGAAAACGTGGAGATCGAGTCGCAATCGTTGACACACGTACAGTGCGGGGAAGCCAGTGCACAACGTGTGAGGGCCATTTGATTTGAAAACGTGTAGATTGAGTCGCAATCGTTGAAACACGTACAGTGCGGGGAGCCAGTGCACAACGTGTGAGGGCCATTTGATTTGAAAACGTGTAGATTGAGTCGCAATCGTTGACATACAAAACAGTGCGCGAAGCCAGTGGAAAACATGTAAGGGGCCATTCGATTGGAAAACGTGTAGATTTGAGTCGGCAGTGCACCATGTGAGGGCCGGGCCATTCGATTTGAAAACATGTAGATTGAGTCTTAGGTACCGGTAACTTTTACCGGTAAAAAAGTGGAAAAATTTCACAAATCAAACGTATTATATTTTATACACAGAAAATTGGTAAGTTTCATTAAGAAAATAGGCCGATGAATGACGGGGGGAAAAAAAAAAAAAAAAAAACCGACCCGAGATTTCAGCACTTTTGGGTCGGTCGGTGGAGGGCAACTCAACATGTTTTTGTTTTTTTGGCCTAATAGCTACTGAATTTCCGCATACATGAATCACAACAAGTAAATTTTGATAAACATAAGCTATAATTTTATTTTTAAAAGAGACTTTAAGACATGTTTAAAACATCACATAGTGACGAAACCCTTTGAAATGGGATGTTGGTGACATTTAACTTCAGGTCTTGATATTTTCTTTGTACATTTTCCTTTCGAACAGGGATCGGAATTTACAAAATGCAGCAGCTGCGTGGAACTAGAAGAGAAATTTCATAACAACAAAACGAAGAAGAGACAAGAAAGGAGATAGCCGGCCTGAAAAACCTTCACATAGAACAAGTCATGTAAGTAAAATTGAATTAACTACATCTGTATGATGTAATCGTTTACCTATACCCAACTATATGCACTCCCTTCCCTGATTTATTAACCACAAATATAAATAAAACAACATTTGTCATGAAGGCCGGCGTATCATGGGATCGGCTGGGATAGTAGCAAATTTGATTGGAGTTCACAACAAACAACAAATTATTGTGCGCCATTACGAATATTCAAATACTGATACGGCTTGAATCAACACATTTTTAATAACTTGAATTAACCATTTTATTCACTCTGTATTGAGGTTATGTTCCAGACAGTGGTGTACAACATGACACTATAATAGTGATCTACATTGCTACACCGTGGCGGACCGTCAGGGGGTGCGGGGGGGCAGCCGTCCGCCGGCCCGGAGGGGTTGGACCCCCTCCCAAAGAAAAAATGTTTTTGTTTTTTTACATTCTGGTGGAGGGGTGGGGGTGGGGGTGGGGTGGTTGGGGACGGGCCCGAGCTGGAACTTACACAAATCAACCGGGCCCTTTCTTTATTTTGAGCTCCCCTGAAAACATGAAGTGTAATCATGACGGGTCTCTCGGAAATCACGTGTGGTTAGGGAATGATGGGGGGGGGCCGACCGTGCGCTCTGCCCCCCGGCCCGGCGGTAACTTGTTCCGCTACTGTTGCTACATGTAGATTACAAATGTGGCATGAGTCATTAAAATCTCTATATCTCTGCTTCTGAATTATTCCCTAAGCTACGTACAAAATTGCCGATAAATAACAACACAAAGTCAAACAAATTTCAACAGAAATGTTGAAACTGTAAAAGTCACATGTTGATAAACGTTTTTCAAGGATATTCAGTTCAATGCAAAAGTCACAGAAATTTTTGTTTATTAATCCTCAGGCTAGAGCGCAAACAATACTATATTAAACGACAGAATGCACGAGACAACCCCAAAGAGCATGTCACCATAATCATAGATGGGATGGACCAGAGAAAAACTGATGTTCCTCATCTGGTAACTATGGACAAGGCCACGCAACATCTGGCAAGACTCAGAACACATTACGGGTGAGTAAATGCTAGCGTTGTTCATGGGCTTAGTTTCACCATCTATGGTTTCATCAATCCTGAGGATTAAAACTGAAACAGACAGTTTGTGAATGGGTTGACTGTAAATCAGTCGCGGACGCCCACATGATAAACTATAATGATTTCACAATGCTCTTAAGGTTTATGAAAAAGAGAAATGTTTCTGATGGTTAAGCCTTCATATGATATTACAGACATACCGTAAGAATAATAATGATTCTATATAGCGCACTTATCCACCAA
>CM055820.1:9335900-9373906 GCA_029582265.1 Zoroaster sp. YZ-2022
AATCAGTCAACTGCCTGTTTTGACTGTGCACACAGGAGCATTTTGACGGCTTTGCTGTCATTTTGACCACCCTGAAAAATACCAGACAATGCTTTTACCAGTCCAAAAACAGTCAACTCATTTTGACCTGTAAATGTACTTACTACGTAAGGTTTGAGAGTGTTGGACTTTTAAGTGCACTAGATATACCTTGTACGTATATCAAAATTTTGACTGATTTTTGACCCATGTAGTAGTAGGAGGTTAACAGACACTTCACCAATGGAACAGACACTTCACCAATGGTGTACAATTTCTTTAAAGGGGCGAGGGGCTGCTATCCACAGGCCAATTGCAAAGGTAAACTCACTGATTTGAATATCTGCAGACCATCATGCCCTCCGCATAGATCTCACCGCTGGTACAGCCACACCAGCAACACTCATTGACTTTGTCATGTCAGACACTATATACCATCTGATGGACAAAAAAAAGGAATCTAGAGTTGTCAATCTTCACATTTTAATGTCAAAACTTTCTTGGTGTAAAGCTGACGGCAGTTATCGATCTTCCAGGAAATTATTTGTAGTCGAGGTGCTGCCATTTTTCAAGAAAAGTGAAATTGATTTCAATAATTGTCAGTTTGAATTATGGGAATGAACACAGGTTTCTATTGACTGGAGTTGTAAACAATTCAAATTTGAAAATTAATGTTTCAATTTCCTCCCAAGCGTGCAGACTGATTAAGTTAAAAGCATTTGTAGGTTTTGTTGTTTAACCCTTTCATTACCGATTTGTTTCAACAGGATGTCCCACTGGTTACCGAATTGTTTGCCCAGTCATGCATGAATTCACACATTATTGCACAACAGCATGCATCTATTTACAGGCACTTTTTCTAAACTCGTTTTTCATTATGAAGAATTTGTTGGAGAAAGATATATTCAATGAAATGATAGTTGCTTACGAAATTCCCTTTCATATGATACCAAAATCATTGGCATTGCATAAGATAAGGTTGGTCTTTCCAACCATATATAGCATGGGTATGGACTGCGAGAGAAGGAAAAATACAGCTGTTTTAAAAGCTGGTCATGATACTCCCAATTAAGTGCTGTGTGTGTGGTGACCTTGGTTGACTAAAGTCGCCAATGGTAGTGATGAAAGGGTTCTCCTCAAGTGCTGAAACTACCAGTCGCCGACTGGTCAATTATCAAAGATAATATCAAATATCAAATATCAAATATCAAAGATGCATATATAGCGCCCAAAACTGAAGATAGTTCACTACTGGCCAAAACATGAAGTATCAATAGGCGGCGTTTGGCGCCATTTTTAGTAAAGCAGCGACCACGACAACAGTATGCATATTGCATGCACCAGCGCGCAAACCAAGTTACACTCACTGCTGCTCAAATCGTCGGTAAATGACCCGACCTTTCATTCTTCACGTTTCCAAGAACAAGGAAGGTAGGATACAATGCTATTTTATTCACGTATTCAGGCCAATGTTCGTTTAAATTGTTTATTTTCTTAAACATTTGCTAAATTGATGTTAAAATTGGGGGTGCCACTCGTAAATAAGTTAGCCTACATTGTAAGTAACGTTATTTTGTTGACTCTGCTGACTCGAGTCTGACTTCTGACTGTATTTGTGGCATTATGCATTGTCAGTCAGTGATTTACAAATTCAACAAAGGAATTTGATTCAGTAGCTAGCAGCACGCCAGCAGCAACCATGTCGGACATCGCTGTCATTCTTGTTTAAATGTTTGGTTTTATCCCATTTAAAATTTAGGGCAAATTAGGCTATTCATTTGTTGGACGTTGTAGCAAACCAATACTCCATCATGGCGTTAATTTCTACATCATCTGCTCACTGTTCTTCAATAAATTGCTCAAATCGTCAAAGTAACGACCCGATCTTTCATTCTTCAGGTTTCCAAGAACAAGGAGGAGGTAGGATAGAACATTATTTTATTAGTAATATTAGGCCAAAATTGTTTAATGTAACAAAAATTAGTGTTAAACTTGGTGTAATGATGATGTTTTAAAATTAGTGGCGCCCGATCGTTAAACATTTCGTTGCAAAGTTTTGTATTGCTTACCCTCTGCATAATGGTCTGATCCGGTGACATTAAGCAGCAAGATAGCAGCCAATAGTACTCAATCCATAAAATCAATTTTGCGATCAAAACAACATATTTTCCTGTAAGTTTTAACAGTGCAATGCTGTCCAAACCTTAAGTACAGAGTTTCTGTTACATCCTGAGTTTATTTTTGTGTTAGATTGTCGGCGGATGAAAGGGTTGTCAGTGGGTTGTCAGCTTTTAGTATGACCCATAATGTTAGTTCTGATTTCCTTTTAACATACATTTTTACCCATTTTTTCTTTTGCAGATGTCAGCAGTGGGTCCAAAACACTCGTCGCGTTGATCTGCTGAACAGAACTCCTCTGTGTTGTCAACAAACTGCCGTTTGTGCTCAGAACACTGAACTTGAACAGTTCTCCAACAAAGCGGACTAAAACAGACTGAACTGGAATGCAGTTCCAACTATATTCAAGGTGCCAAATCACCCAAACTTCTGTCCACCCGTAGGCCCATAAGAGGAAGGTGACATCTCCACACCAAAAGCTCCAAAGCAGCAGAAGGTATAAATAATATAGAATAACAAATTTTCTTTTGTACATGTTCATACATCGTAGTGTTGTAGTTGAGTCCTTTTCGAGTCCGACACAAATGCTGAAATATGAGGTGGCACAGTTAGAATCAAGTAACAAGACTGTGAGGTCCGAGCACATTGACTTTCAGAAGGAATAGCAGTACAAATTTTGGAAAGACAAGTGTGCTGTAAATAGACAAAATTAAGCAAAGGACTCGGACTTGAGTCCGAGGTCCTTTTGCAAATATTTCTGTTTCCCCTATATACAGCACACTTGTCTTTTAAACACTCATACTGCTGTTCTTTCTTGAAAGTCAATATTAAACTCACAGTCTTGTTACTCGAACGATTCAACTGTACCACCTTATACTTTTGTATTTCGTCAGACTCAGAAAAGGACCGACTACAACACTGCATCTATCCATGTACACACACGTGTACCTGTTTGTTTATGTTAACCATATAATTATGTACTTCTATGCTAACCATGGAGTATTTGGAAGAGAAAAATCAATGTCTGGGTTTCTTAATTTTTCCACATGACTCAAACCCACAAGCTCTTGCATTTTAGAACAGATATCTTAACCACTCGACCATCGAGCTTGCCCAATGATGAGAGGCCAGTTGGAGTCTCATGTAGCGGTGGGTCCGCTGTAATTTATATTTTGTAACATTGAGACATTTGCCTCTCTTTTTCTTTGCAGTGGCTGACAATGTGACTGACCATACATATTTTAAAGTTCCTGAAAACAATCACAAAGATGGTTCCAGGAGATTGTTATCATATGAATCATCTTGTGCCATCGATGATCATGCATCCAAAGGAAAGAACAGCAAACTGCTCAAGAAAGAGCGCCTTGAACATTTAGACTGAAGAAAATGGTGCAACAGCTGAAAAGGTCAATGGACAAAGTGAGCAGAGAGTACATAATCAATCAGTGATTTAATCAAAGGAGCAAGTGCTTTTTAGAAGAGCCAGCATTGACCTTCTTTGCATCTCAATTGTGGAATTCATCACAGCGTTGCAAGGCTAAAGGCAGGGAGATGGACTTACAAGAAGACAAAGTAATAAGCGCTTTCCTTTATCACCAGAGTCCTCGTGCTTACCAATTCTGTCTATTTTCACACTTCCATCTGTGTCATCCTCCGAAAATGGTTGAGTAATGTGGAAGTAAGGCCTGGCTTTCCTCCCAAGGTATTTGAACTGTTGAGACAAAGTAGCTGGCATGACGGAAAAGAATAAGTTATGTGTCATCATTTGATGAAATGAGTCTACGATGCAGGCCTGTCATACAATATCACAGAAGATGCGGTGGAGGATTTGAAGACTTTGGTTCATTGGGTAAAACATCAAAGCCTGCAAATCATGCTCTTGTGTTCATGGTTAGGAGTTTGATTGGCAAGTGGAAACAGCCCATTAGCTATTTTTGTCAAGAGATGCCACACGTGCTGAAAACCTGAAGAAATTGCTCAATGAATGCATTCAGAATGTAAAGACACTGGACTGCAACCTAAGGCTGTTGTATGTGACCAAGGGTCCAGCAATGTTTGACTCTAAACTCCTTTCAGTAACAGAAAAGCAGCCTTTCTTCATCCATGGGAGGACAAAATCTTCTGTTTGCATGACCCGCCACACTTGTTAAAAAACACAAGATCTAACTTGGAGAAATATATCTTCCATATCAATGGAAAAGATGGTGGCAAACACATCAGGTGGACACATATTAAGTAATTTCTATGAATTTGATTCACAATTGTGGCAATCAGAAAGCGCACAAACTCACAAAAGGGCACTTTGAGCTCTCAAGCTTCTCCAAAATGAGAGTAAATAAGGCAGCACAGGTGCTTAGTCATTCAGTGGCTGCAGGCCTGTACACATATGTAGCATTTGGTAAATTACCTGCAGAAGCTGCATACACAGCAGATTTCATTGAGATGATCAACAACTTGTTTGATGCATTTAACAGTAGATGTTTCAAGGATCCACAAAAATTGAGAAGGCCTTTGTCCGAAAACTCTGAACACAAATCATTCTTTGAGTCATGCAAGCCAATACTCAAGAGCTTGAAAGTAGTTGGAGCTAAGAATGTTCTGTTTATCAAGGGATGGCGTCTGGCTATTTCATGTATTTCTCAGCTATGGCAGCACTTGAAGGAAACCACTGATGTCCGATTTCTGCTAACATCTCGTCTTAACCAGGATATTGTAGAAAATATGTTTCTACCATTCGGCCGAAAGGTGGCTTTAGAGATAATCCATCGGCTAAGGAATTTCGTTGCGCCTTCAGGATGGTAATGGTAGCTGCGCTTATCAAGCCAGTTGCTGGTTCCAACTGCTTACCTGACTCGGACAAATTTGTCCTGACACTGCACTCTCTAACAAGCAATACAGGAAGAATAAAACAATCTCAGCGTGTCACCGTATCAACAGCGCCACGAAAAGCCGCCATGATCAACAATATTCCAATTGACCTCCCTGAACAGAACACGCTTGCATACATACGCTGGGTATCTGTGTCCAAAGTTATCACCGGACACGAAGTACTCTCATCATGCCAGACCTGCAGAAGCTCTGCTGATAGGCAATGCAGAATTAGACAACCAAGCGCTACTATTCATACATAACAAAGCCTATGACACATCCATATCTGACTTTGGATGGTTAATGGTCCCCTCAGAGTGCTTCCTAGCTTTCTGTGCTGAATGTGAGAAGTTGTTTACTGAATTTGATGACATAAAGATGACAAGGGCAACATCTCCCACCTGCTCAATCGAGCGATGCAGGATCTAGATTTGTACAAGGAGATGCATGTGTGCAGTGAGAGAATAAAAGCCAAAATTGTAGCTATATTTGTAAATGTTCGAATACATTATGCACTGAAGTTTAAAAACAGAGAACTACATGATGTCACTCTCAAGAGGAAATGTAGGAAAGCTCAGAAAGTGGGACATAAATAAAGTTATAATAACCGTAAATAATTGGGGTAATGGTGTTTTTGTTAAAAATAAAAGTGGTGAGTTTAATTTCAAAATTTGTGTTTGTTTTCACACAGTGACAATGAACATAATGTAAACATTATTAAATGCAATTTTGGTTTATAAAATAAAGTTTCCATATTTTAAGGCTACAAAACCTCTCAAAATTTTTTCGAATTAAGGAACCGAAGGCCCTAGGCCCAATTTTTGTACACTGTTGCCAGGGAGCAGAAGAAACATGTATGTTTCCAACGTATTTTTAAAAATAGATTTACTGTCGGTTAACCGTGTAACCTACCATTTAAAAAGCAGTTACAAAAATAACCGTTAAATTGCAAGTCTGATGGTAGAACATGTGATCACAGTTTCACATGTGTCTGTCTGAGTTGTAATCATTTACGTTTAAAAAAAAATATTTACCTGATGATTTGTCATCTCAGGAAAATCAGAATTCATCATTAGAATGACATGACAACTCTGAATTGTAGTTGTATTTACATACACATTCCCATTACTTCATTAGAAAAACATTATTTTAATTTAATTGGAAAATGTTTATTTGTTGATTTGTCAAATGTTAAAATGTTGATTTGCTAAAGTAAATGTCCCATTGTGGTTTTTGCTAAGTATTTTTATTTGAGGCCCTTTTTATTGTTCAAAGCTTATAGATACCTGTAATTTCTGTATTTTATTGAATATTAAATTTAAAAGTACTGTGCAATTCAGCCTTTTGGCTGTGCAAAGTGTTTTTAATAAACCAATAATGCTAATAATAATAATATTGTTTCCCAATGTTCAAAATACTTAAACTTTTTCCCTGAAGAATTTTCAGTTAATTAGGCATAATATTTCAGGTAAAAATTTGCTCAGGGTGGTGGTGTGGGGGTGTAAGACAGGATGAAGGTCCCTGACCAAATGTGAAAGACAATTTTTGATAATTCCGATTTTCAAGATATGAATTTTATGTCAAGATATGCGCCAACAATTAATGATTGAAGTCTATGTGTTCTCTTATTTAATTTTTAACTTGTAGTTTCAATAAGTTCACTGTAGTAGTCCCGTGGAATGTTTTCTTAGCTAGGATGAATGAGGAAAATTTCTATAAATGGACAGAATTTCTCAAGAAATTGTTGAAAAGAAATTTGTTGAAATTAACATTTTATAGAAATTGACCATCTTATAAAAAAAACAGGCCGGGCCCAGCATCAGCTAGTACACTGCGGAATACGTTTTATTAGAACTGAAAATTCTAATTAATATTAACCCGACACCCCTCAAAATTATGTTTTCGTTTACACGGAAAAGCCTGAATTCTGGCTATTGTCCTAAATCTGGCATTTATAATGCATCCAACAAGTCGAGCATTGCATGCATCGTACATCATGAACATTATGGCGCGCGCAAAACTGATTGTGCTTCCTAAAATGGCGGCCATTCCACTCCAGTGCGTACTTCAATCATTTACGTGTGTTTGCGCGCGTCAGTTGCCTATCTTGCGCCTGCATGCGGCGCTATACGATCTTTGGTTAATATGGCGACACGTTCAGAAAAAAAGAACGTTAACAAACTCAATTTCCGATCAAAATTCCTCTTACAACCCAAGACTATCATTTTGAAAGTAAATATCGATGAGCCATTAAAGTTATATATTTTTGCCGTTGTTGATTTTTTCTTCAATGCAATTAAACATTTGAGGAGATTTGTGTGTGTAAAAAGCGTCGCGAAATGGTCAATAAAAGTATATCACTTGAATTATATAACGTTGAAAAATGATTAATTTTTTATTGATTGGAATTTTTTTAATGGAAAATAAAGACGCATTCATTTAGAAAACTACATATTTCATATCTTTTAGCTTGTTTGATTCGTGGGCAATGACGGAAATTTTCAATATAAACGACTTTTTCAGTCCTAAAATACGGGTCGTGTGCTTACGTGAATCTACACAGTGCGCGACTAGTCTGCATCATGTGTGTGCATAGTCGTATTATAGCGCGCGTGTACGTATGTACCGTACATGTACACATACATACAAATCGCGCGAATATTGAGCACAGTAATAATCACAGTACATATACAATACGTCAATAGTCAATACACACACGTTGAGTACATGTATTTTACATACAATACATTCACGTTAATGAATAGTTTTTCATTGTTACATCAAATCTCTAGAAAATCTTTCATTGGTCAATTAGTTCAGGGCCTATTTACTTACATCTTGGGGTCCATGTCTCTAAAAATGTAATATAAAAATAAAGGGAATGTACAACATTGGTATTTGGTACTAACACACATCCTTGTAAAAAAATATAAACAAAAACTGTTACATGTTTTTTTTCCCCGTTTTTGACAACGATTCCTCTTTTCTCTAACATGAAAACCAAATCATTTCTCAGGATGATTGATTTGTAGGTTTTAGATTTACCATTATTGTAACTTCCCTTTACAGCAATTTCATGGTACAGTTTTACACATACAATAAATAAGTCATGGGAGTACTTTGGATTCACATCTTACATTTATTTCAATTTTCTTTTCCTAACTTTCAGTTGTTTTGTTTTTACTATCACAAAAATAGTAATTTTTAAAAGGAATCACATCCCTATAATAATTACTCAGGCAATATTGACACATGTAAATTTTGATATATTTGGTAGAGATGGGTATAATCTTTATTCACATGTCATATCTGTCTTTGTTTACCTCAGTCCAGTCTGCAGTCTTGATGCGAACATAACTTTCAGGTACTGAACAGTGCATAAAAACCCTTTATTTTCAAATAATACATCATAAATTAACCTGGCTATGCAAGTTTAATCACATTAAGTGCTTACTTTTTGATACCACAAAAGTTGTTTCACCTAGCCCACTCAAAACAAGTTCATGGGTATAACTATAAACTAAGCAGCACTGATATTGGGCCTAGGTGAGTACACAGAAAAATATTTTCAAGAATACATGATGTACTGATGAACAGTAATAAGCTCCAAAAGGACGAAAAATAAGAGAGCAGAGCCCTAGATGCAAATCAGGCCTTGGCAATGATGATTAACTTGAACGTCATAGTGCACTGATTTTGGACAGGTTTAGTTCAAATGTTTGCAGATGTACGCGACATCAGATTTATCATTCACATCCTCTTTTTACACAGAAATCCTGCGCAATAGTACAGATATTGTTCAGTTTTTCCTACACTCAAGATATTACAATTGTTCAACTCCTTGACTCCATGCTGTTTTGACACAGACATTGTACTCCTGATTTACTGAATTTACTGAAGTTTCTCTGGAATCAACATCAGCCCAAAGCTACATCTACATGTATGTATAAAGTAGAAATTGGTCTACTGGAGGTGCCGTGGGTGGCAAGCTGGTACATACTGAATTCAACATGGCAGGACGTGAAGTTCACGGAATGAAAGATCCTCTGCAAAGTTGTTAAGCATCATGCAGTGCCATCACACCACCACAATACCAGGAATAAGGGCATGCATAAAGATCTGTCAAAAATAAGAAAAAAACATTGTTTTACACGTATGTATACATACACATGGGATGCACTACCTCGTGTATTATTTGTGGTTTTTCATTGTTACATCAAATCTCTAGAAAATCTTTCATTGGTCCAAATAGTTTCAGGGCCTATTTACTTACATTTTGAGGGTCCATGTATCTAAAAATGCAATATAAAAATAATGGGAATGTACAACATTGGTATATGGTACTAACACATCCTTGTAAAAAATATAAACAAAAACTGTTACATGTTTTTTCCGTTTTTGACAACGATTCCTCTTTTCTCTAACATGAAAACCAAATCATTTCTCAGTTTGATTGATTTTTAGGTTTTTAGATTTACCAATGTTGTAACTTCCCTTTACAGCAATTTCATGGTACAGTTTTACACATACAAAGAGTTTGCTACTTAAAACAATAAAAATATCTGTAAAGTCTGTTCATTTCTAACCCATTGCCGGACTGTTTCCTAATATGACATAACTCTTACCTTTGCAGCTAATCCTACTGTTTGCAATGCTCCCATACAGTGATCAAACCATCGCCACACCAGAATTGAGGGAATTCCATCTAGGAAGATCAGCTGTGAAAAGAAAATTAAACTCAAAATAAGCATGTTTTATTTTGTTGTATTCAAAACCATTTCATGATTTCATGTGATCACAAATTCTGAAAAGTATCATAAATGATATTATTAAATTTCATGATTAAGTAATACTAATTACGGTGACACAATGTGAAATTCTCTATTGTGTAGTAAATCCTGAGGGCGATCAGAGCATACTGATCGAAATGTCAAGTTGTAACCTCTAGTTCTTTTCAGGAACTAATTACTACTCACTAGAGTATTTCACATGGTGTCACCGCAATTAGTCTTACTTATCTTCTTCACCAAAGCTACAAGTTTTCCTAAATGTCATGATTACTACTCAATTGAGATTCCACATGGTGTCACCGCATAATTAGTCTTACTTGTCATGATTGTTGTTTGTAAATATTATTAGTGTCAACCAAAATTATTTAAAATGTACCTTTGCTAATAAACTCCGACTTGTCGGAGAATATTATGACATACATAATTTACAAAGTACCTGCATGTATTATACATGCATGACATTGAATAACATGTCCAGCTGTACTAATGTTTTTAATGTTTTCAGCCCTTACATTGTTGTTCACTGTTCAGACTATTTGTTTGTTTAAATTAATCAATTATTTAATTTCACAGCGCTAATTAGATATTACACTGATTACATCCTATTGATAACACATCTAACGTTAGCATCATTTTTTTTTAAATTCAACTAATTGTACTCATGCCTAGGCTTCACTCTCCTAACGTTACAGACTATTTACCACTAAGTATTTCAAAAGAGTCATGGAGGAAAAACCCACGTAAGCATACATTGTTTACATAAAACCGGGTACCCGCTAAATTAGTCCCAACGTTTAAAGTACTAGTACCATTCACTGGCGCCCATTACTGACTGCACTGTCATCAACCTATGCATGCTGTATGCATCAACCAACGTGTTACAACACATCTGACATGTCTGAAGCCGGTTAAAATGCTTATTTTTAAATCAAAGATTCTCGTAAATTTGTCATTGCCCAGACTTACACTCCAATTAAGTGTGCATAATAATGTCTGTTTTCAACGATGAAACATCCACTGGTGATAGGAAAAATTCAGAAAATAGTGAAAAAACTTCGCTTTTGTGGAAGGTTTTCTCCATGAGTCTGCATGCACCCAACTGTTCAAACATGTGGCAGTTAATCGATTTAACGACCTCGAAAAGAGCTATTAAGTGACCTTTTCAGAATAAATAGATTATGCTGACATAAAAAGAACCTAAAAGGATTTTAGTCAATCACATAATACATTATGCGAAAGCAATTGATCAGAAACACAATTTCTTTCAGGGGTCACGATAGCCGAGTCAATTGCATTTCCGAAGCGTAAACGCTCAATTCCTTAAACATGCATACATGATGAGCACGACCAGAGCTGATTTAGATTCACCAACAGAGGGCGCACTTTTTTAGCGTTGAAACAGCCGTGTGTGAAGTAAACAATGGGACCACCCACAGGAGCCCCAACTATATCAAAACCCTTGATCCTCGGCCATATTACATCATTGCACATGTAGTTCTCGAGATGGCTTCATCACGTATGTCAGCTCATGATGCTCTAGCTGGAGTTTTTTATGACACTTCTGAAGAAAGTGGCGATTCATCTGAAGATGAATCGGATGCAAGTAATATGGTTGCCTCTGACATCGATGAAAGTAGCCACAGTAGCAGCGAAGATGACGTCCCATCCCGGCCGGCCACGCCGGTCCAGCCGGCCATGCCGCCCCAGCAAGCCACTCCGCCCCGGCCGGCCACGCCGCCCCAGCAAGCCCCACCACCCCAGACAGCTGCCCGTGGTCTACGGCCCCGTGTCCAGCCTGCTGCCCCACCATCCCAGCCAGCTGCCCGTGGTCGTCGGCCCCGTGCCCAGCCTGCTGCCCAACCACCCCAGCCAGCTGCCCCACGCCATCCCCCACCAGCTGCACCACCATTTGTTTCCCCGGATGGTAGGGTCTGGGGCGACCAAGTGCCCGGAGCAGGAGTTGGGCGGCGTGCCGCCAATGTGATCCATGTCCGACCGGGACCGATAAATGTGGACCCAAATGCATCCGAACTGCACCTCTTCGAATTGTTTATGCCGGTTGCAATGTTGCAACTCATCGTCAACCACACCAATGTGTTTGGTCTGTCAAAGCGGGGGCAGCAATGGAAACATCGCCATGATGGAGCTTCGCTCAACCATCGGGCTACTGCTCTACATCGGACTGACTAAGTCGGGCCGTGAAAGGTGAGATCTTTCTGGAGGCCTGGCATGTTTTGCCGACCCGATGCTCGACCACGTCTGGGACGAGATTTCAAGAGATTTTGAGGATGCTTCGTTTTGACGATATGACTACCCTACAGCAATGAAAGGAGAACGACAGATTTGCACCCATAAGAGAAGTGTTCGAAATGTTTGCCACTTCGTGTCGCCGATATTATAGCCCCGGCGAATGCCTCACCATTGATGAGCAGCTCGTTGCTTTTCGTGGGAGATGCTCCTTCAGGCAGTACATGCCCAAGAAACCGGCAAAGTATGGACTCAAGTTTTGGGCTTGTGTAGACAGCGCAAACCACTATGTTTGCAACATACAGCCATACATTGGGAAGCAGGATGGCAGACGTGAAGTTGAACTTGGTTCCCGTGTTGTGAAATATCTAGTGCAGCCCTACTACGGAACGGAACGAAACGTCACATGTGACAATTTCTTTACAAGCGCGGCCTTAGCCGAACACTTGCTAGACCAACGGATGACCCTCGTAGGAACCATCAAGGGCCATCGCCGCGAAGTCCCGAAAGAAATGCGCAAAGAAAGTGTACACGGCAGAGAGGTGAATTCATCCCGTTTTGTTTTCAACGACGACTTGACACTTGTGTCCTTTGTGCCAAAACAGAACAAGAACGTGACACTCCTCTCCACCATGCACCGTGACACAGCAACCAACCCAGTCACTAAGAAGCCACACATCATCGAGTACTACAACGGCACAAAAGCCGGTGTAGACACTGTAGACCAGATGTGCAGTGTTTACAATTGCGGACTGACGACAAAGCGATGGCCCGCTGGTTGTGTTCTACAACCTCATCAACAGCTGCAATCAATGCCTACGTCCTGTGGCTCGAACTCAACCCGGGGTGGCATAGAAGGGAAAGTAGCCGTCGCCACGTCTTCCTACAGGAGCTCATCAAGAGCTTGGTCGAACCTCAAATTGAGATTCGGGCAGCTAACCCAACAGGCCTGAGGCTAACAACGACATCCGCAATGAGATTTATTGGGTACAATGTCTCCTACCAACAACTCCTACAACAACAACCCAGGGATGATACGCCCCAACCGGACCTTGCCACATGTGTCCCCACCAACGAGGCGAAAGACGGCGGAGGACGACCCGTGTCTGCAACCTCTGTCATCGGTACACTTGTTCGAATCACAGCCAAGTTCGAACAATTGCTCCTGAAGTGACCTGTGGAGACTGCGTGATGGCGGTCTGAACAGAATTGACACATAGTTAGAGCAAAGAGAGACCAAGCAGAGACTGAACACTCATGATTGTCATGACATCTTGTTATTATTTTTCATTATTATTTTGTTATTCTTCAGCTTGTTGATTTTTTTTTATTACTTTTTTTTCCAAATCAAGTTGTCATTTCTTTCAGTTCATTTTTTTGTTTTTCACTGTTACAGAAAAAGGCCAAAGAGAACATGATTTTCCTTTTTCATGATATTTTTTTCCAAATCAAGTGATTGTTTTTTTTCCCTGTAAATATTCCCTTGCCTTTGATGTTATGACTATTTCCTTTTACTGGTAGTTGTTCAGTTATTCGGTTTTATTGAGATTTCCTTGTAAGGCCAAGAGAATGTGGTTTTCTTCTTTTTTTTAAAGATTTTTTTTCCAGATCAATTTTTTTTGTTTTTTCTCAGTTCATTGTTTATTTTTTTTTCACTGTAAATATTCCCTTGCCTTTGATGTTATGACTATTTCCTTTTGCGGTAGTTGTTCAGTTATTCAGTTTTATCGAGTTCAATACATAATTCTGATGACTAAGACATCTGGTTTCCGTGTGTACTTCTTGGATCAGTGTATTTTTCTTTCGCTAATCCGACAACCACTGTAAACTGCCTTCACTGCAAAACAACTATTTTTGTTGCCGAGCATTAGCTTTTGAAACTTATAGCATGCCTGCGAGATCATAAACTGTTTTGCAGACACGGCAGGAACTTGTGTTCGTCAGATTAGTTATAATTAGAGATAATAACTACAGATAAGAGGAATAAACAATGACGCTTGTAGGGGGTAAAGGGAGGAAATAAATTATGGGAATTCAGGCGCGGATCCGGGAGGGTTAGGAGTCAAAACCAACATAATGAAAAACATAAAGGGTTATTATCAGACATAAAGAAAAGAAAAACCTAAACCTGACCCCCTGCAAACATTCATGGATCGCCCTAAAAGGCGGAATTATATTATGGATTCAGGCGCGGATCCAGGGGGTTAGGGGTCAAAACCAAAAATAATAACAAACATAACAGGGGTTATTTTTCGGACATAAAGAAAAGAAAACCTACCCCCTGCAAAAATCATGAATCCTCCCTGAAAAGGGTGGAAATATATTATAGAATTCGAGCGGATCCAGGGGTGGGGGCAAAACCCCAAATAATACAAAACATAACAGGTGGTTATTATCAGACATAAAAAAATTAAAAACTTGACCCCCTCCCCCCCTTAAAAATTCCTGGATCCGCCCCTGAAATGGTTATATACAACCTCTAGACCATCTGAAAGAATTTGGGAATGCTAGGAGTCCGATTATGCACCGGTATATGCCCCCGTTCATTGAGTTCTGGCGTGCCAGTTGTCGACTGGCAGCTCCTGTTATAGCGGCGCAAAACGGCCGGCGGCGCGCGAGGGTTAAGGTACATTACTGTACCTTTAACCTTAATTTTTTCATTAAGAGCATTTTGGAAGTGAGGCATACTCACAAGGGGGCGCTCTTCATGGTTGGGCAACAGAGTTCATGTTACATGTAGATCTACATGTACATCATGAACGATCACTGATCTCAGCCCTGCTGTCTAAGGCCCGAGGTTGGTCAAATTATTGAAGCTCAAGGGTGGAGATTTTAGTCTTGTCTAAATGATTTGTGCAAAGTGTTGACAATGTATTTTATTGTTCCTCTCTTTGATTGGGAATTGCCCTGGGAATTGCCTCTCTTTGATTGCCCATATCATATGTGGGGATATGGAAAGTTCAAGTGTACCAATCCCACAGGTTAATGCAAGAATGAAGTACAAAGAGGAAAGGGGTGGGGAGAATTGATGGTAAGGTCTGCCATCGATGTGAATATCTCCTAGTTGTTTTGAAAAGTCCTGCTCACTGTTAGCAAGGCAGAAGGTGTTGTTATCACTCATCAAGGGTTTCCCGATTGGGGCCAAATATTGGTATCCTCATTGGGGGAATGAAGTTTTAGATGAGATGTCAGGTTTGGCCTACCTATTGGTATCCGGGTCATAGCACTCGACTGAGCTGAGAGAGGATATACCATCATATCCACCGCATGCATAGACACGTCCATCCAGAGCTGCTACACCAAGGGCACTACATTCACATTAAATATAACAACACTGTTTGATATAACAACATTCATAAACAGTCAATTTAATCAGGAAAAGAGTAGGAAACCTCCTCTGTGAAGGATATACCATAGCATTGACATTTGGGTTTAGTAGTTCTGTGGTTCTGGCTCAGTAGGAGACATGGATGGGGTTTGTTAGATAAAAACAAGTAAAAGGTATACTACAAACACACCCAATTACCCGCTACCGAACAGTTCATATGACTTGAGCATCGACCTCATGACATCAAATTCCATAGAAGCTATCTGCGGTTCTGGAACCAATCATCGTCGTCGTCGTCATCATCAAAGAATTTGAAGAAATGTTAGTAAGAAATTCAATCATCAATGAGTTGTTTCAGTCATGCTGACCTTGACCTTTGACCTTTAGTCCCCAGATTAAAAAGACTTCATTGAGGTTCCACTAGGTTTCAGGGTCAAATACAGGTTAAAATGTACATACGTTATAAGCTCACGATGAGAGTGCATCTTTAACCGCCATAGAGGTATGGAATCATGTTCGTTATCTTAATGGGACAATATCGTCACGATCAACAGGGCATGGAAGTTTTAGTTTTAGATTAACTTCAGTGACTAAAAATATCCCCACATGATAAGGTCATCTTACTGTTGCTGCTGCATAAATAAGCCAATAATTTTCAGTCATTGCGTTCATCTTAAACAAGGACACCGATTCCATGCCCTGTTGAAAAGCCTGTTTTGATCGTGATGATACTGTCCCTTTAAATCACTTTACAAACCTTCTTCTGCTGTTCATAGGTGCAACATCCCACCACTCGTTACTACATGGGTCAAACACCTCCACTGTGTTCAGTCGAGCTTGTCCATCGTAGCCACCAATTGCATATAACCTACTGGCCAACACAGTCACCCCTACTCTACTCCGTGGGGTCGTCATGGGCTTTCCAACCTTCCACGTATTGGTGGCAGGCTCATAGATTTCTACAGCGTTGAGTGATTCTCCTGTTACAAAGAATATCACGTGAAACAGTATTTATTTATTTATTTATACACGATTCTTATAAAGCGCACATATCCTAGCGACTAGATCAAAGGCGCTGTACATTATTATCCCTGCTCATCAGGCGCATAAATCATTCCTGAAACCATCTCAGCTCCCTGGGGAGTATACAGCTCAATTGCTGCCATTACAGCGCATATAGGGCTAATCAAACACAACAACCAACTCTGCCCTCACAGGTACCCATTTACTCCTGGGTGGAGAGAAGCAATTATGGTAAAGTGTCTTGTTGAAGGACACAAGCACCATGGTCACAGCCAGGATTCAAACCTGCATGCTGACGACTCATCCATCAGAACACAAATCCGATGCACTAAACCGCTCGACCATGGCACTCCATATTGCCCAGTTAAAGACATGATACACTATTGGTGTTCTGAAAAACATAAATGATCACAGATTTACATGAAACTTACTCGTTGTAAAATTGATAATGGTATCAAACATCCCTTGAAATATTGTCTGAGGTGCTATCAGAACAATAGTTCATTTAGAAATCAAGGGTGTGATTTGACAAAAGTAAACAATCCTGACAAATGGGTAGCAGGCCTGGGTCTCCCTTTGGTCTAGAGGACAAATCCCCCCCTGAACCTCCTGTGGGTAGCGGGCCTGGGTCTCCCGTTGGTCTAGAGGACAAAGCTCCCTGAACCTCCTGTGTGTAGCGGGCCTGGGTCTCCCTTTGGTCTAGAGGACAAAGCCCCCCTGAACCTCCTGTGGGTAGCGGGCCTGGGTCTCCCTTTGGTCTAGAGGACAAAGCCCCCTGAACCTCCTGTGGGTAGCAGGCCTGGGTCTCCCTTTGGTCTAGAGGACAAAGCCCTCCTGAATCTCCTGTGGGTAGCAGGCCTGGGTCTCCCTTTGGCCTAGAGGACAAAGCCCCCTGAACCTCCTGTGGGTAGCGGGCCTGGGTCTCCCTTTGGTCTAGAGGACAAAGCCCCCTGAACCTCCTGTGGGTAGCGGGCCTGGGTCTCCTTTGGTCTAGAGGACAAAGCCCCCTGAACCTCCTGTGGGTAGCGGGCCTGGGTCTCCCTTTGGTCTAGAGGACAAAGCCCCCTGAAACTCCTGTGGGTAGCGGGCCTGGGTCTCCCTTTGGTCTAGAGGACAGAGCCCCCCTGAACCTCCTGTGGGTAGCAGGCCTGGGTCTCCCTTTGGTCTAGAGGACAAAGCCCCCTGAACCTCCTGTGGGTAGCGGGCCTGGGTCTCACTTTGGTCTAGAGGACAAAGCCCCCTGAACCTCCTGTGGGTAGCGGGCCTCGGTCTCCCTTTGGTCGAGAGGACAAAGCCCCCTGAACCTCCTGTGGGTAGCAGTCCTGGGTCTCCCTTTGGTCGAGAGGACAAAGCCCCCTGAAACCTCCTGTGGGTAGCAGGCCTGGGTCTCCCTTTGCTCTAGAGGACAAAGCCCCCTGAACCTCCTGGATGTTTAATTTTGGAGGATTTACAGACTCTCCACATCCCAACAAACAAGAAACTCAAGGTTCTTTCTTTCTTGGTGGCTACTTCTCTTCTTTCAAGAAAAGTTTGAGGCAAAGGGAGATTTGTAAACAAGCGTGAGATATTATACATGTAGGCCTGCCTTTTACACAGCACTTTATAGTAACCTTCCTAAGCCTAATTAGCATATTGTTCACATGGCCCACTTCTGTGTTTATGCTTTCACCGATGTTTACAACATGGTAAATGCCAGATTGTGAGCTAATTTGATTGAATCCAACCAGCATGGATGAGCAACTATAGCCAAAATTGATGGTTTTATATTGCAGTTGATAATCTGTTTGTTATGTTACTTTCGCAGGTTTGTTGGATTTAACAGCCCAAAATGGTACAGTCAGTTCATGATTCTGTGGCTTAGGTTTCACATACTATGGACATTGTACCTGACCATAAGCATAGCATAGCATTGCATTGCCATTGACTTGAACTGTCCGAGGAAAACAAATGTGCTGTATTTGAGTTTTGACGTCCGATGTGTTGGTTGTTAAAACTCAAATACAGCACATGTGTTTTGAGTGTGTTTTGAGTGTATGACCTACGTAATCCCATCCCCAGTGGATGATACCCAACTGTACCACACACTGGGGATGGTCTAGGTGACAAGAACCCTTCAAACACTAAAAAAAAAAAAAACACTCAAATACAATTAAGTATTTTTGGCGACTTTGTCCTGGTTTTGTTGTTTGCAGGTCTCAATTCTGAATGCATTATTTTTTGACACAATGTAATAAGGTATATTGAAGTTAACACTAGACATGTCGAAACTATTCAATTTCATCACCAGAGATCAAGAACAAATGCTTTACATCATTCACTCTTCTCCAGATTTCCTAGATTGTGGGAAGGTCTGCCTTTAAATGTTAAGGAGTTAATCATATCTGGTTTATTACCTTTCATAACTGAACTGCGTAAACATATCCTGTCCCCAGGTACAAATTTAGACTTGCCAACATAACACTCTGTACTAATGCTTTATGTTCCTTTTTGTTGTTTTATTTTGTTTGTACCTGTTTTTAATCCCTTGGATTGATTTTTATTTGGCTTTTTATATTATATTTTTATTATATTGTTTGATTATGTTTGGCAGCATTATGGAGAGCCACTAGATTGTGATTTGGTTCGCATTTTGGTAATCCTACAGGGGTGCTGTCAACATTTTGTCATGTTTACCTTATTTTCATCATGTATATGTATTTTATATTTTTCTCTAATTGGTTTTTTTACCATTGTGTTTGTGATTGTTTCTGCCCTGTGAAATAATAAATGAAATGAAATGAAATAAGAAATAAATGTCCACTGTACAGTACTTGCAAGTATACAGTGACACATGAATACAATGAAAAGAATATACGACATGTACATGTAGGTACGTGTAGAGCAGGATATCCTGTACACAGCATGAAATGGTCATGTTCATACAAGATGTATGTAGGAAACATACATTCGTATTACAACATTCAAAACTTCCTTGTTTATAAACTACTAACCTTTACAAACAGGGAGAATCTGGAAATAAGCCAAACCTGTACTAGAATTATTTCCTTGGAACAAGGTTTGTGTGACTATATACATGTAGTACACTTGTGAGTAACAGTATGCGCTATTATTATACATGTAATAGCATAATAATATGCACATGTAATGAATGCAGTAATTGTCCATATATACATGTACGTGCCAATGTACTGTTTTTTTGTTATATGCAACTGAATATTAACCCTCCTACTACTACAAGGGTCAAAATCAGTCAAAATGTTGATATACTTGCCAAGGTATATCTAGTGCACTTAACCCTCCTACTACTACAAGGGTCAAAATCAGTCAAAATGTTGATATACTTGCCAAGGTATATCTAGTGCATAACCCTCCTACTACTACAAGGGTCAAAATCAGTCAAAATGTTGATATACTTGCAATGGTATATCTAGTGCACTTAACCTCCTACTACTACAAGGGTCAAAATCAGTCAAAATGTTGATATACTTGCCAAGGTATATCTAGTGCACTTAACCCTCCTACTACTACAAGGGTCAAAATCAGTCAAAATGTTGATATACTTGCCAAGGTATATCTAGTGCACTTAACCCTCCTACTACTACAAGGGTCAAAATCAGTCAAAATGTTGATATACTTGCCAAGGTATATCTAGTGCACTTAACCCTCCTACTACTACAAGGGTCAAAATCAGTCAAAATGTTGATATACTTGCCAAGGTATATCTTGTGCACTTAACCCTCCTACTACTACAAGGGTCAAAATCAGTCAAATGTTGATATACTTGCCAAGGTATATCTAGTGCACTTAACCCTCCTACTACTACAAGGGTCAAAATCAGTCAAAATGTTGATATACTTGCCAAGGTATATCTAGTGCACTTAACCCTCCTACTACAAGGGTCAAAATCAGTCAAAATGTTGATATACTTGCCAAGGTATATCTAGTGCACTTAACCCTCCTACTACTACAAGGGTCAAAATCAGTCAAAATGTTGATATACTTGCCAAGGTATATCTGGTGCATAACCCTCCTACTACTACAAGGGTCAAAATCAGTCAAAATGTTGATATATTTGCCAAGGTATATCTAGTGCACTTAACCCTCCTACTACTACATGGGTCAAAATCAGTCAAAATGTTGATATACTTGCCAAGGTATATCTAGTGCACTTAACCCTCCTACTACTACATGGGTCAAAATCAGTCAAAATGTTGATATACTTGCCAAGGTATATCTAGTGCACTTAACCCTCCTACTACTACAAGGGTCAAAATCAGTCAAAATGTTGATATACTTGCCAAGGTATATCTAGTGCACTTAACCCTCCTACTACTACATGGGTCAAAATCAGTCAAAATGTTGATATACTTGCCAAGGTATATCTAGTGCACTTAACCCTCCTACTACTACAAGGGTCAAAATCAGTCAAAATGTTGATATACTTGCCAAGGTATATCTAGTGCACTTAACCCTCCTACTACATGGGTCAAAATCAGTCAAAATGTTGATATACTTGCCAAGGTATATCTAGTGCACTTAACCCTCCTACTACTACAAGGGTCAAAATCAGTCAAAATGTTGATATACTTGCCAAGGTATATCTAGTGCACTTAACCCTCCTACTACTACATGGGTCAAAATCAGTCAAAATGTTGATATACTTGCCAAGGTATATCTAGTGCACTTAACCCTCCTACTACTACAAGGGTCAAAATCAGTCAAAATGTTGATATACTTGCCAAGGTATATCTAGTGCACTTAACCCTCCTACTACTACAAGGGTCAAAATCAGTCAAAATGTTGATATACTTCCCAAGGTATATCTAGTGCACTTAAATGTCAAACACTGCCAAACCTTACGTGTAGTAAGTACATTAACCCTCCTACTACTACAAGGGTCAAAATCAGTCAAAATGTTGATATACTTGCCAAGGTATATCTAGTGCACTTAACCCTCCTACTACTACAAGGGTCAAAATCAGTCAAAATGTTGATATACTTGCCAAGGTATATCTAGTGCACTTAACCCTCCTACTACTACAAGGGTCAAAATCAGTCAAAATGTTGATATACTTGCCAAGGTATATCTAGTGCACTTAAATGTCAAACACTGCCAAACCTTACGTGTAGTAAGTACATTTACAGGTCAAAATGAGTCGACTGTTTTTGACTGGTAAAAGCATTGTCTGGTACTGTTCAGGGTAGTCAAAATGACAGTAAAAACCAGTCAAAAATGCCCCTGTGTGCACATTTGGGTCAACAGTCAAAACAGGCAGTTGACTGGTTTTGATCTCTACAGCAACTTTCCACTAAAGTGCATCAATAGTAGGAGGGTTAATGACCATTTCAAAATAATTAAGTAATACAAAACATTAAAAAACATTTTTTGGGGTTTTGGTGGTGCAGAACTTGCATTTTTTTGTCCCCAAAACATGAATTTGGCCATTTCTACTTGGCTTTATTCAACAAAAATTACAATTACAATTTTTGTACATTTTTGAAACTCGCCCGTATTGCCCCTGACTACGCCCAAAACTGGCCATTAACCTGCGGTAAAGACCACACGACAGACTGTTATTTCCTTATTCTATGAATTAAACATTATTTTTAATTCAATGAATTAAACATTATTTTTATTTCAATGAATTAAACATTATTTTTAATTCAATGAATTAAACATTATTTTTTAATTCAGTGAACCAAAATGTGTTGAACTCAATGAACATAGAAAAACGCCATGATTCCAATCTACATACTACAACATACCCGCTCTGGTAAGGCCACCCACGGCATATATAAGCCCAGCGATATCATTGCATAGCCTTGGCTTAGTACGTTGGCTTTGGAAGAGAGGTCTTCTCTCTGGCATGAGATGGTAATCCTTCGCTTCATCAACAAGGTCCCTTTGAATAGGAATAATAAACAAACCAATATTTAAAATTATTTAAAATTCTGTACGATGTTAACATTCTATATATGTTATGCATTAAACAGAAGAGTGCTGTCATTCATAGGCACTGAAGGTCACTCATTGGGACAAGTACGTGTGCTGCGTGAGTATATGCAATCAAACGGATAGCACACATACGCGCAGCACGCATACATGAACCAATGAACCTATGCTACCATTGTATATTGTTTGTATTCATGTTTTTTCTTTGTTTCCGTGCCTTGAGCGCCCAGCAGGGTGGATATGTGCGCGCTACAAATCTTTATTATTATTATTATTATTAATGAATGAGCTTCTTTTGCCTCTGAAAGAGGGCACCCTTCAATTTGTGACATCATACATGTAAGCATGTGCTTTCAAATGTTTTCAAGTTTATTTGACTTCCACCCATACATGTACATCAATATTGTCACTTCATGATTCCACTCTTGATTCTGAGTTATCCGTCTCAATCGATGACGACTAACCTGCACTGATGGGAGCTCCTGACTAGCTCTTCTGTTGATACCCTATCGGTGAGAATCTGTGGACGGATTAGCGGGAGTCGAACCCTGGACAGCAGTTCAGGCATCAAAGACCTTCTGCCTTCAAGGTCGCATTTCTGACCCAGCCAATAACTGCATCAAATACCTTCAAAGAATAACAAGTAATTCACTTTCAAAAGATCACAATACAATTTCAGTCATACTAGATTTGATTAGGCTTCTTTTCTTTTTTCTTACACTTTTTACACCCATTCTGTGCAGTAACATGGATGTTCTTATTCAAAGCTTGTAAAAAAAAATATGATACAAGAAAAAAAACCCAGGGACTAGTTTGTAAATTTGTCTAATTAGTTTTTATTTTAGGAAATGATTAGAGTCCCTGGTTTGATTTTCTTACATACATATATTTTAAACACTTTCAATGTTACCTTAGGTTTGATGTAAGTTTAAAGTTAATATCACAAAAACATCACATCATACAGGATTTGAAAAACAGTCCCAACATCAACCCTTCACAAAGTCTGATCAACCCTCGTACTTCTTCCCATGATCCCTAGTATGTTATCTGAATTTTAAATCGTCACGTCTGTGCAAACAAGTTGTATCCCAAACATGCGATAAGGTCGTATCTGCAACAGCGCAGGAATTTACATAATTTAACATGAGTGTAATAATGTTGTGTCAACATGTACTTCTATGGGTTGTGTGTGTACATCCAGGATCTGTAACCCTAACCATATACATGCAACAAGATGCAACAAATGTAAAAAGTTGTTGCATCTTGTTGCCCTCAGCAGAGAACAAAAGAACCATTGTTCTAGCTGGTAGGATCTTGTTGTAATGAGCAGTCTGTTGTTGTGTACAGCAGGGTGTCGGTGAAGGGAGGTTAGGATTAAGAAACTTTTTTGCTCCGACAGATTCTGTGTTTGCGATACGACCTTGATACATCTGGAAATCCACTCTGTGCCCACTGTAGCCCTCTGGCATCAAATGTGCATTGTGCGTACACTTTAGGTGGAATGTTATGGTAATACATGCGCATGTACTTCTGCCAGCCATTGATCGCTGGAGATAATCTGAGTGTGCGTACATCAACTGCTAAATACGCCAAACGCAACAGACTACGTACATGTATGGAGTGCCATGGTCAAGCGGTTTAGTGCATCGGATTTGTGTTCTGATGGCCGAGTTGTCAGAATGTGGGTTCGAATCCCAGCCAGGACCGGGGTGCTTGTGTCCTTGAGCAAGACACTTTACCATAATTGCTTCTCTCCACCCAGGGGTAAATGGGTACCTGTGAGGGCAGAGTTGGTTGTTGTTTGATTAGCCCATATGCACTGAAATGGCAGCAATTGAGCTGTATACTCCCCAGGGAGCTGAGATGGTTTCAGGAATGAATTATGAGCCTGATGAGCAGGGGTAATAATGTAATGCGCCTTGAGCACCAGTTTGGTGGATACGTGCGCCATATAAGTCCACATTATTATTATTATTATTATTGTATAACTGCCCTACTGATCAACCGTGATCTGACATCATGTGCCCTCAACAGCTCATGCATGGTAGGAATACTCTTCACGAGGTCTTAATCATACCTGTTCCTCTCCGCCTATATTGAGTTCATCAGTTGAGATGATTTCCATGAGTTCACTTTTACTGAGCGTAAGAAACTCCTCCGACTGAGACGTGTCTACAAACTTCTTATGCATGAAGCTGGTGGATATCTCAAAGAGTTTAGAACACACCATGGTGTCGGCGAAGCGACGTATACCAAGGCAATTGCTGGGATGTAACCTGTATGTATACCAGAATGGATATTTGAATACATTATGGAAATGATAATGGCAGATAATGAGGAAACATGAAGGGTATTGTAGGATACTGTAGGGACTATCGGTATTATACATGTGTACTAATACATAGGCTATACCAGAAGTCTATTATAGGCCTGGGCGAATAGTAAAAATTTACTATTCGATTAATCGCGCGCAACTTTTCGCGAATAATCGACTATTCGCGAATAGTTGGCCATTTTTTCCTGCGGTTTATAAAAGTACTAAAACATTAAAAACAATTGCTTTGACAGTAATTTCTGGCCTATTTGTAACATTCAGACAATAAACAAACACATGCATTAAGCTCTTTCATGCCTGTTGTTGTTTTTTCTTTATTTCTTGCAAAATTGTACTCGAAATAATACATTTTCGTAAGTGAAAATCCAATCAGAGTTATTACTCTGGCAGCGTGGGAAACTTCCAGCACAAATTAGCATTAACAGTGCACATTGAGCACATGCTAAGTCATGCGCAGTTACGTTCATCCCATGTCAACAGAGGAAGTCCACCTAAACCCATAAAATGAACGCATTGAATAGATCTTGTTTATATTTAAGTCGCTGTTAAGAAATACCAATAAGTTGACGGTCACCCCTGTTATTTCAAATCGATTAGCCTAGTCCTATACACAAAATAAATAACCATGCAAGCAGTACGTGTTTATGCTCATGCAGGGGCCACTTTTTAGACGTGTTCGTTGTTTACGTCCAAAGCTAGCTTCTGCAGTGTGCCCCGCACTATGCTTAAAAACCTTTGGTTCAGGCACGCACGTGGTGAGTGTACCCTGAACTGATTTTGTACGACGGCCTATGCGTTTTGTGATTGACTTGTGCTCACCGCAATTTACGTTATCATTATTAGACAAACTTTTCTTGGCAAACAATTATGCAATAAGTGGATCGGTGGGATTTATCATTACTCATCAGTAGACCTAATTGCAAAGGCAATTACACCAGCAATGCGAAAGACAGTGACCAAAGACCATGCTTTTCGTAGTTAATATTTATGAAAATAAATTGACATTTTCAAACAAATCGATGTGTAATAAATAAACAACATGAAACATTAATCACAGTTGTTTAATCATTAATTCATCATCTCCAGCTTTTCTTCAAAAACAAAAACGTTACATGATTTTGTAGTGTTCAAATTTAATTAGTAATTACCTTCAGTTTATGCTACTTTTACAGTCGATGCAGTCACAGCCATCCAGGCTGCCCTGTCGGCTCCCTCAAAGGCACTACTCGTGAGTACTATTCGCGAATACTACAATGCGTACAACTACCAGCAGTGCCTGGACAGAACAGTACAATTGGCAGCATTGCTCGCGAATAGTATTCGCGAATAGTTCCTGAACAGTTCACGCACCGCAATTTTTATGTTGTGTTGTAAAGGCAATGCATTATTGCAGGTAACAGTCGCTGCAGTCACAGACAGCCAGCCTGACTTGTCGGCTTCCTCAAAGGCATTACTAGTTACAAACACTACAATGCTTACTCCTATGACTAGACAAAACTGTAATTGCCAGCTTAATAGGATTACTCACAAATAGTGGTTATGCAGAAGTTAGCAAACACTTCACGACCACAAGTTATGGATGGTTTGGAAGGCAATTGGTCATTATTCACGAATAGTTGCCAGGTATTCGCGCCTGCGCGATTAATCGAATAATTCAAATACCGCGAATACGAGTACGATTAGTAACAACTATTCGCGAATATTCGAATAATCGAATTATTCGCACAGGCCTAGTCTATTACCTACAATGTATATGAAGTGTGACAGCCTGCTATAACCTACAATATACTCCACAGCATTGTACTCAAAATGTATGCACTCACATCGAGCATGGTAACAAGTTCGGCTACCCTGCCTGACAGCATTATAGGAGAAGTGCTTGACACTACTTGCTAGCTAGTTCCAGAACAAAATTGGACATGGAACATGAATGGGCATGTTAACCATTAAACGTGCAAGTGAATTACAGTTTTTGTATGCAAGCTGATCACCCATAAAGCAAATGCTCCTTACTGAGACCTTGCACATCAGTCTGTCGAATACAACATCATGATTTGTCCACGAAATCTTGTTTTTGGAAGAACAATGCTGTGGAATAGGGAATACACGACTGGTACACTTTATGATGATATAATGGACTTTATACAGCTATACTGCACTGTTGAGTTTTCCAATTAGTAGTTAAGAACAGATAAAAGGGAGGATTATGGGAAAAGATTGTGGGGTGGGGTGGGGTGGGGTGGGGTGGGTTGGGTGGGGTGGGGTGGGGTGGGGTGGGGTGGGATGGCATTAGGGGAGTGCACAACATAGAAGGGAGCGAGTTTAATAGGAAGGGAAAGGATGTAAGATACATGTAATTTAGTTGGGGGAAAATAAGGTGATAAATAAACAACTACAAGGGGACAATGCCATATACATGTACATGTACCTGTCTTTAAGGAAGTCACAGCAAGCCTCTTTAATATCTTGTAGCTGCAGGAAGTTAGCTCCAACAAGTATTGATTGCACATTGTGTATATCCATAGCAACTTTGCCACTGTAAGCGTAGTTCACCAGGGTCTCCAGAGCACTGTTGGAATACAAATCAAATCAGCATTCTCTACAAAAATATTCAGATGAGAAGGTAATACCAAAAAGCTGAAAAAATAAAAGAGTGCTGGTACCTAGATGTGTATGGCAAGCTTACATGTGACGCTGCTGTTGGTGCAAACTTTTACAGTATTTGATATCACCATTCAAAATTGTAACTGGCTCTGGCAAAACCCTAAACTTGGACCCAATTTTCAAAAATGAGATTTTGGTATAGTTTGATTCTCTAGATTTTCCTCTTTCATTTGATACCAGATACATGTACCAGAGGATGAAACAGGAAAATCTTTCTATAAAACTATACCAAAATGTCACTTTTGAAAATTGGGTCCAAGTTTAGGGTTTTGCCAGAGCCAGTCACAATTTATAGTAAAACACAGAAACATTTTTAAATATAACAATTTAATTATCATTATATATGTAGCTGAAGAAATAACTGGAAATAGACAGGAGTGCCCTTGAAATTCCAGGAGTGCCCTTGCACTGTATTTCCAATGTGGTCCAATGCAGATCCCAAGGTAAAATTTAACAAATTTTGCACTGTTTGTATGACAAAATTCTCATAATTTACATCAACAAGGGGAATTAAAGATATGCCACTAGCATTGTCAGATTGTAAAATATTCACTGTACAATGTATACCAGTCTTCAACAGTTAATAATAATAACAAAGTCTCACAAGGCACCAAAATTCATGATTTGACGCTCAAGACACTTCACAGAAATATAAAACCTTGAAGTAAATGTCACTAAATTCAGTAAAACAAAATGGTTGTTCCCCCCCCCCCCCCCCCACCCACCCCACTAGGATGAAGGTACTGTACAAAGTGTACGTGTGTAGTGGCACTGGTCTGCCATCACTGTATATCCAATTTTCAAAAGTGAGATTTTGGTATAGTTTGATTCTCTTGATTTTCCTCTTTAATTTGATACCGGATTTGTAGAAATCAGATTTTTTTTCCTGATTTCTACAAATCTGGTATCTGGGTGACTGAGTACCAGCAATATACTCACCCAGGTTCAATACCACTCATGGTAATCTCATCTTGTTTACTCTCCACCATGTCACTGGTAAACATGGCATGGAAGTAGGGGATAGCTGCTGCCAGTACGATGCGATGCGCAGAGAATTTGCTTTCACCGACCTGAAAGCGAATGAACAAAATGAACATCAGGTAAAGCAAAATCCATCAATGGACTGTACTTCTGTAAACTGGCTTGCTGCATATTTTGGACTTGCATACAAGTATAGTTTAATTGTTGATTTAATGTTTTCACTAGCCCATTGGACTACCCAAACCCCAGCAGCTAGTAGCACCGCTGCTAAAAGTGTTGATTTCGACCCTTGTACAGTTACACATACTGAATCTTTCTAATGTTAAGTAGCGTTAACCCTCCTACTACTACAAAGGTCAAAATCAGTCAAAATTTTGATACACACATGTACTTGCCAAGGTATATCTAGTGCATTTAAAAGCCTTACGTGTAGTAAGTACATTTACAGGTCAAAATGAGTCAACCGTTTTTTACTGGTAAAAGCATTGTCTGGTATTGTTCAGGGTTGTAAAAATACCCCTGTGTGCATCATCATCATCATCATCATCATCGTTCGGCTGCGGAGCAGGAGACCACAAGCTTCCTCCAGGCACCCCGATCCTGAGCAATCCTGGTTATCTGCTCTGGACCAAGCATGCCATCCTCATCTCTGAGCAGTCGCTGTATGAAGGCCGGGTAGGTTGTTTGCTGGCATCCTCGTTGCCTATTACCAAAAGCTGGGACATATAGGGCATACAGTTTCGCGGGCTCCTCATCTGGCATTCGTAGAATGTGTCCTAGAAACTTTAGCTGATGGGCTCTCATGCGACAGATGAGTGGCTGTGTACCAGTCAGACTGTGCACCATTTGATTGGTCACATGCTCGCTCCGTTTAATATTGAGCATGATACGGTAGCATGACGTGGCAAAGGCATTCATTTTAGCTTCCATATCACGTGAGATGATACAGGATTCACATCCATACAGTGAAACTGTAACGCATGTTGTCATGAAGAGCTGAACCTTTCTGTCAATAGGAAGACCAGGGGCCGATTTCACAAAGCACTAAGACGCGTCTTATCTCGAGTTAGGAAGAGTAACTCGTCTTAACTTGTGACGCGTCCTAAGAACGATTTCACAAAAGATAAGAAGGGTTTAACGGGTCCTAGCTACCTTGACAACGGGGCAGAACCCTTCTTAACTTAAGATCGGTGTATGGGTCATCTTAGCTGATGCATCTGTGTTATATTTGTACGTACGTTGCTGACCGCTTGATGCAATGATGGCGCTGCAGTACTACATGTTGGCCGACCACGAAGCCAGACGGGCGTTAAGAAGAGAACGAATCATTCGTGACAGACGGAATCCGTTAGATAGTTTGAACGATGAGGAAATTGTCCGTATATACTGATTCACGGGGCAGGGGATAATACAACTGCCAGACAGGGTTGGTGAACAAATACAACATGAAACACGGGTAATTAGAATATAATAAACGGACGTTAGTAATTTATTTCTTATTGTTCTAACGACCGTCAATTATTAATGCCATTAATAGCATACCCACCCACAAGCGTTTTGTTTTAATTTTGTTTAGCGCCACCATTAGTCAGTGTGTTTATGTGTAAATAATTATATTGCGTAACCAAGCTACAGATCATTATATCCGTCATTTGGTCATTTCACGCAGAGTTTGCAGACGACATTTCCCAAAATCATGAAAATGTTTGGAGCCAAAAAGTTGTACAACGTCAACTGCCAATCAGTCATCTTGAATCGTGTTGAGGCGCATGACGTCCCGACGGCCGTTTCATTAGAGTAGTAAAATAAATATAAATTAGCCGTCGCATGAGCAAATTTAGCCTCGTTCAATAAATAGCTTACGGCTTTATTATATTTTCGATGCGTCTTGCTTAAGACACGTTTTGTGAAATCGATCTTAGGATTAATCTTAGGTAAGATCGATCTTACAGCTGGGACTCTTCTTAAATCCTAGGATCGATCCTAAGATAAGAAGAGTTTTGTGAAATCGGCCGCAGGGTTTCTCCAGAGTTTCTCTAGTTTCCAGAATGCAGACCAGGCTAAAGCCTTCCTCCTTTTAAAATCAGTTGAGCTGGATGCCATCATACCAATGTATTTAAAGTCTATGACATAGCTGATAGGCTCTCCGTATACACTGAGATGTACATCCTGGCTACAGTTTTTGGTCATGTACTCAGTCTTTGGAACATTTAGATAAAGTCCAACATCCTTGGCTGCAGCAGTACAGTGTGTACTTAGTACGGTTGATCTGATCTGATCAGTTATGACCGGCATCGAAGCCTACAAATTCCATAGTAACATACAACACTTTGTAAAGGCCAGGGCAAACCCCGGGTAGAACGTTGCATCCGACCACCACTGTTTCTCACTCATTGTAACAAATAATGTAATCTTACCTGCCATGTAAGGTGGATAACATATGGATGATGATGTAGCCCCATTTTAGGGCCAATGCACTGGACTCCCTCCGTATCCTTGGCCCTAGTGCCACATGTACAAAAATGGAGCGATTTTTCAACTTTTTATCTGCTAATTACTACGATCTAAAACTTTGTGATTAGGTAAGCTTGCCCAAGCAGACACTTTTGGCATGAAGTTTACTATTGTGAAATCGGTAAATTTGGTGAAATTTCAATTTTATTATTATTTCAAAAATGTTTCAAAAATTTCATGAAAGTAAGATATCCCAAAATAATGGATTTAATGCCAAAAGTGTCTGCTTGGGCAAGGTTACCTAATTACTAAGTTTTAGGTTGTAATAATTAGCACATCAAAAGTTGAAAAAAAGAGAAAAATCGCTCCATTTTTGTACATGTGGCGCTAGGGCCAGAGGATAGAAGAGTCCAGTGTATTGGCCCTAGAATGAACTAAGACTACAATGACTTCCTCAGTTATGTCAGTCTGATCTTGTCAACTCCCCCGTTAGTGACCAACACAGTCATTGTACATGCGCAGTAGCAACTATAATAGGATTATTCTATTTTCTGAAGGGGAGGATTTTTAGAAGGGAAATAAAGTCCAAAAACCATCATAAAAGTAGATTTTAAGGAAAGAATGTCATATTCGACCACCACTTTTAAAGGGTTTTTAATATTTTTTGCAATCACTAACAAGTTAGCCAGTTAAAAAATATTCTATCAATCGATTTTTGGGGGTACAGAAAGCAAAAACTAAAATCCACTTTCATGATGGTTTTTGGACTTTATTTCCCTTCTAAAAAAAATCCTCTCATTCAGAAAATAGAAGGATCCGGGTAGAATGTCGTATCTGGCCGCCACTATTTTTCATTAAATATAACCAATAATGTAATCTTACCTACCTGGTAAGATGGAGAACATAATTATGGATGATGATGGACATATACTTCAAATTATTCCAGGATATTTATTTCATGAAAAATCAGGCATTTTTGGTATACGATGACTTCCTCAGTCATGTCAGTCTGATCTTGTAAACTCCTCAATTAGTGACTACCACGATCATTGTACATGCATAGTGGCAACTATAATAGGATCCTTCTATTTTCTGAAGGGGAGGAATTTTTTAGAAGGGAAATCAAGTCCGAAAACCATCATAAAAGTGGATTTTAAAGAGTTTTCGCTTTCTGTACCACCAAAAATCGATAGAATGATTTTTTAACTGGTTAGTGGTTGCAAATAAAATCAAAAAAATCCCTTAAAAAGTGGCGGCCGGATACAACATTCTTTCCAAGGATCCTATTAATATAGTTGCCACTGCGCATGTCACTTACAATGACCGTGTTGGTCACTATGAGGGAGTTGACAAGATCAGACTGACATGACTGAGGAAGTCATCGTAACGTATACCAAAAATGCCTGATTTTTCATGCCTAACGTTATCCTGGAATAATTTGAAGTATGTGTATCAATCATCATCCATGTGTTCTGCACCTTACTGGAGCTGGGTAACAAGTTAGGTAAGATTACATTATTGTATTGGTTATATTGAATGAGAAAAAGTGGCGGTCGGATACGACATTCTACCTGATCAAAAAGATAGTTTTCGTTTTCTGTATCCTCAATTTACCCTAAATGACGCACCTAAGGTTACATGTATATAATCAACTGGACAGTAACTTACAAATGAAATTAGCAGTTTGGTGTTTCAGTTTGTTTCAGTGAAGGATTCTCTTGTAAAATGCTGAATTTCAATGCATGATCAAATGCATGGACGTCTTGAGCGCCGTTTTTTGAGACGCACAGAATTGTGGTCATCAAAAAATTGATGTTGGTATAATGACTCACCCCAAACTGTTAAAGTTCATGGGGGCACAGAAAATGTACCCAAGAAGAAAAACAGTTGAATCATGTTTCATCTTATTCCAGATGGTTGTAAAATTGTGTTTAATCTTGAAAATAAAAATATTGTTTTAGATTTTTAAAATAAAATGGTATAATTTGGAGAAGCTCTCAAAACTTTTAATCAATATTCTTGAAAGACCAATAAAATGGAAGGTGGTTAAATTTTTTTGCAAAAAGTACTTTAAAACTTTGAAATGTGTAAAAATTATGTTAACATTTTGTCAAATAAAAGATTTCTTTTCATAACCATGATATTAATGTTTTCATTTTCTCAATAATTTTCCACTGCCGACGAAATAAACACCAACGAATTAAGTTGTCTTCGTTCGCTTCTTCTATAAGTAGGGTTTTCAGTTAGTACGTGCTTGACCGAAGCCCTCCACACGCACAGCCCATCGCCCGCAACAAAAAACATCACAATTTTAAATCAAAAAATTATATTACTTTTACCTGTCGAAATCTTACATGTAATAGCTCATTGGAAAGCTTATAGTTTCAGCTATCCAACAATGTACAGTGTACATAAAATAGCAATCGGAAGTACGTGCAAAAGCCTAGGTTTTTATGAATGAACCACTCTCGTCCCGCCCAGCCTTTCACGAAGTGTTCCGAGATCGGGCGCATTCAGCCCGTAAAATTTGCCACGCTCTGCTGAGGGCATCCACTTCGGAGCTGTCTCCGCGTCCGAGTACATTGTGATTGACATGAAAACGGTTTCCCTATTGAGTCAAAGGGCTCCTTTACATACCCGTGCTTGCTCGATCTCCAACTACTCTACAACCGAAGTTACGAAGAGATAAAAATTAAACACCGTTTTCTGAGGTGAAATCTTCAAGTTGAAAGGTAAGACTACTGACTAGTGTTTGAATGAATTTTACACCTCTTTTCTATCATTTGTGAAAGTTTTGAGCCGTAATTTTGTTTAGTTTTGAGCAGAGAGTGTATTTTTTACACCCTTTCAAAAGCTCTTATGAGGGAAACGAGCACGAACGCTGTGCGTGTGTATCACGGTGTGTGTAGGCTGATTCAACGGTTTTGTTGTCATTAGGGATGTACACAGTGTATGGACAGTCGTGCTTCATCGAATGCTGTATATTTGATTAAATAAAACAGGATTCCTCAAAAACAACTCGTCCGATTTTCTTGATTTAAAAACCATTGTATTTCTTTCATCAAGACCTTTAATTTGATATAAATATTGAGCATATTGATTTAGGAATAATTTTTCAACTGAAAACCCTACACTAGGCCTAGGCCCATAAGGAATATGTCCATTTTGAGGATCAGTATTTCTTTAAAAAATTATAGCAAATGCTAAGCATTCTAATCTTTTGGTTTCCACAGACAATAGCTCGTTGACAGCATAGAACAATAAAATCGTGAAAAAAAAATTTGAGGTCATGTAAATCCCTTACTAGGCCTAATTTGTATCTAGTAAAATCAGTGGTTAAACAACTTTTTCCACTTTCACAAGCACTAACTTTCCAGTAGGAATCATACAATTTCACTGTGATTTTTATTTTTGTAACAAGTATGACTTAGATAAGTTTATGCAACCAGTAATACTTACAAAACTATGGCGTAGGCCTATAATAGGCCTACGCCATAGGCATAGTTTTGTAAGTTTTCCGAGAAATGCGAAGCCAAAGCCAAGGCAAGTGCGTCATTTCACGAGTGCGGCGAATTGCGTACATTGACGATACCCCAAAAACCGATAGAATAATTTTTTAACTGATTATTAGTGGTTGCCAAAAAAATTCAAAAATCTCTTAAAAAGTTTCCCAAACCCCTACCTTAAGAGTGACATCACACAGTTTACCCTTCCGACGGATGCTTTCCATGGCGGAGAACCCTTTGGATGAATGGTCACTTTTGTGAAATATCACAACTCCTTCGCTGTCCTCTTCCAATCGTGACATATTGCACGTTATCTTTCCACTTGACCCAACAAAATATTGAGCATACTAATACATTAAGTACGATAAGATAATAGCCTTAGTTATACAGCATTTACATGCAACCTCCTGAAAAGAAATGTCGTTAAACTTTTAAGAGATCCCGGAGTCCTTTCCCCGTAACGTTGTTTATCTCCTTCCGGCCGCCATGTCGGCCGAGCTTTTTATTATTAGTCCATCGCGCGCGTCGATCGCGTACGTCCGTCAGAAGCTAGTTGTACCGTTTTTTTAGGGTTGAGTTGTCACCACACAAACGTCGAGTTGTCTTGTAAAGTGAGTTTTTTCTAGGTCGAGTTGTCATAATAGTTAAGTCGAGTTGTCTTAACCGCGTTTCAACTCTGTGCTGTTCTCTTGTCCAGTAGCAACAGGCATCGAGTCATGTATACATGGTATGACTTCGTACATTATACTCTGTGTATTTCTGCATAGCCATCTACGCCTTGACTAGAGCCTAGCTATGTTTGGCACCGGCACCTTTCATCATCGGGGTTAAGACATCTAGACCAACTCGACCCATGTGACAACTCGACCTACGAGACAACTCGACTCACAAGACTACTCAATCCTCAGATAACTCGACCCTTAAACCCTTATATGTTGAGCGCAATATTGGGATTTGCGCAATCTGCAGATTGCGCTGCGCAATCTCGAGATTGAGCAAAATTGGGCACAATCTGCAAATTGCGCAGCTCAATCTCGAGATTGCGCTGCTCATGATGCTGCGCAAATTAGGGATTTGCCCAATTTGAGATTATTTGTGTTCGATGACAGGTAGGTAGGTACTTTATTATTATTATTATTATTTATTCGGCCAGAAAATGCAACAATAATACAAACAATACAAATCATACATGAAAATAAATCATGGTAACTCTTTCGAATTAACAGGAAACAAATTAAGGAAAATATGATAAGAGGTGACAGAAGCCATCTCATGGAACAACACAGGAAAATAAATTAATTTAAAGGCAGGAAAAAAGGCAGGCGTAGATAAGACAAAACAAAACAAATCCATTTTAAGATGGCCAGGATTAATAAAAGTGTACTTAAACACTGTGACTCGAAAGCCTATCAATCCAGTCTTAAAAAGTAACACTGATTTCGAAAAATAAAATATGATATATCTATGCATAAAATAAAATGTATACACATGTAAATAAAAGATACAACATGAATCAAACCACTGGAACAGTCAATACAATGAAACAGTAATATCAACAACCAAACAAACAATAGACACCCCAACAAACAAACACACAGACAAACAAACAAACAAGCAAACAAGCAAACAAACAAACAAACGAGCAAACGCTCCAACAGCCAGACAAACAAACAAACACAACAACAATATAAGACAGTCAACAATGAATGTACTGACAAGCAATCTAGCAATAACATGAGTAATCAAAATTTACACAAAATCAGTAAGTATCGAATAGGCATCTAGACATCAAAGGAAATGGTTGCGTAAATAAATGCTAAAACACTTAAACGAATCTATAATTAGGGCATTCTTAACATTTGTAGGTAGACTACTCCAAATACGTGGAAATGAGTGAATAGAGGTGTTCTTTAGGCTAAGTGTTCTTGCATAGAGATGATTAAATGTGAGTGTGTCTAAGTGGCGAGTATTAACAAAAGTATTAGAGTTGATTGTATGACAGTCAATTAAACTGTATAAACATTTAGTGGTGAATTGAATTGTTAAGCACTGGCGTCTAGATTCTAGGCTTTGCCAGTTCAGTTTCCTAAGTCTGTCCTCGTACGGCATTGTTCCTTTCTGCTGTTTCAGACACATCCTTGTCGCTCTCCTTTGGACCCGTTCTAGTTTAGATGACAATTTTACTGTATATGGGCACCAGGCAGGCAACCCATACTCAAGAACTGGTAAGACGAGTGACCGGTAGAGAGACATTAGTGCATTTGTCGAAGTTCCTCCTGTGCCAGATGAAACCAAGTGTCTTACTTAGCGACTACACTGTTAACATGGTCGTTCCGAGCGGTCTAGCGCACCGAACTCAAGTTCTGGTGTTGCCAGCAGCAGGGTGTGGGTTCGAGCCCCGGTCGTGACACTTGTATCCTTGAGCAAGGTACTTAACCATAATTGCTTCGTCCTTCGGATGGGACGTAAAGCCGTAGGTCCCGTGTGTTGTATAATGCACGAAAAGTGGATTGTCGTGGCCGAGTGGTCTAGCGCACTGAACTCAAGTTCTGGTGTTGCCAGCAGCAGAGTGTGGGTTCGAGCCCCGGCCGTGACACCTGTGTCCTGAGCAAGACACTTAACCATAATTGCTTCTCTCCACCCAGGGGTTAAATGGGTACCTGTGAAGGCAGAGATGGTTTGCTCTCTATGCGCTAGAAATGGCAGCAATTGAGCTGTATACTCCCCAGGGAGCTGAGATGGTTTCAGGAATGATTTATGAGCCTTATGAGCCTTATGAGCAGGGATAATAATATAATGCGCCTTGAGCGCCACTTAGTTGGTGGATACGTGCGCTATATAAATCTATACATTATTATTATTATTATTATTATTATTATTATTATTATTATTATTATTATTATTATTACTGTTCATCGTTACACCAAGGTACTTGTAAGTGGATGCAACGGTTAAGGGAAAACTATGTATGGAGTACTGTGGAAGGGCTAATGACTTTGTTGATCTAGTCATATGCATTATCTTGGATTTATCTGTATTAAGTTTCATTCCGTTTGTATCAATCATATTGCCAACAAGAATTTTGAGATAAACAAAATAAATACACAATAAGCCAACACTGAAAATTTATTTCCACACAACAAATTACAGATAACAAAATAACAAAAAGAAAAAAGATAACAAAATAAATATTTTAGTCCAAAACAATAAATTGGAGTAATAAACCACTCAAATTAGGGCACATTTTTTAAATAACACTCTAAGTTATTGATGCTTGTGTATAAACCAGTTCACTCACTTTTTATGTAAGGTGTTTCAATCAAACTTGTACATTGGAACTCCCAAAGTCTGTATTAATATACAGACTTTGGGAGTTCCAATGTACAAGTTTGATTGAAACACCTTACATAAAAAGTGAGTGAACTGGTTTACACAAGCATCAATAACTCATTCTAGCTGCAGTGTTAGTCGCCGCGCCGAAGTCCATAATTTTCGCGTGTTAAACGTCGGGGACAATCTCGAGATTGAGCGCGCAATCTAGTTCGGCGAAAACGAGGCTGGAAATCTGCAGATTGCGCAGCGCAATCTGCAGATTGCGCAAATCCCTAGATTGCGCTCAACGTATCAGGTGACTACACAGCGCGGGCAATTAGAAAAATATGTAACTGTTAGTGTTAAATGGGGGCTGGGTAGCCTTTGTTGATCCAGTTGTTAAGAACGT
>CM055820.1:9374406-9455356 GCA_029582265.1 Zoroaster sp. YZ-2022
CTGGTTAGCACGTACAGCCAGCAAACAGCTACTAACATCGTCCTGAATGGGCACAGACTTGAAGAAGTGGATAGCTTCAAATATCTTGGGTCCACTTTAAGCAAGGATGGCAGCTCAACCAAAGAAATCAAAACAAGACTCTGCATGGCCTCATCTGCCATGACAAGGCTAAATGTCATCTGGAAAAACAGCTCCATCAGCCTACCTGTGAAGGTTAAATTGTACAAGTCACTGGTGGTCTCCATTCTCCTGTATGGGTGTGAGAGCTGGACACTTACTGCTGACACAGAACGAAGAATCCAGACGTTTGAGCACAAGTGCTATAGAAAGCTGCTTCGCATCTCATACAGAGAGCATAGGACAAATGACTTTGTCAGACACCAAGTCAACACCTATGGAGGCAGTCAGGAACCACTCCTTGCAACAGTCCGCAAGCTCGCCTGGTACAGTCATGTGTCCTGTCACGACTCCCTGTCCAAAACTATCCTCCAAGGAACAGTTGAGGGCAAACGACGGAGAGGCAGACAAAAGAAGTCCTGGTCTGACAACATTCGAGACTGGACAAGCCGAAATACTATCACCACGCTACAATAAGGGAAAATACATTAATTTCACGGATGTATAACTTGGTAACATTATATTAGAGTTCTGGTGTTTCTAGATTTGATAAGTGGGCGTTACGTAAGTCCAAAGTAAAGCTATTTCAGCCACCTTGCACATTCCTTACTGGTGAGCACCACGTTCCAAGTAGGATGACCTCAGGTGTAGGCTCTGGTCAGGGTATGTGTATGTCTAAATATGGATGACCACTCTACATCGATTTGCTTAGGACAGCCTCTCTTTCTCAAACCAACCAAACATATTATTGTATTGTCTAATTATTCAAAATGTATCATTCAGAAGGTATGAAACAAGTCCTTTTAAGGTTATGATCTTATAAGAAAGTGTTCATATAATATTGTGTATATAAACCTTGTGAATTCTTAGTGAGAGGAGAGAATGCCTTCACCATCCGACATGTATTAAACCGTATCATCAACCGTAAACTCCGTCTCAACTCGTATCTTTGCTTATCGTCTGTACTGCATATAGCCTAACTGGTTATATTTGGTGGAGAATCCGGGTATCTCTCACAGCGAACTTTGTCGATTTCACTTCTGCTAACCTAGTTTTTAATGATCACACGGTCTCGACGCTTATCTGCAACAATGGCAACTTCACATTTCGAACCCCTCCTACCTAAGTTCACGGGCTACGATGCGGAAGATCCCGAGCTGTGGTTGGACAGATATGAAAGATATGGTCAACTGAAAGCCTGGACGGCAACACAGCAAGCCGGCAATCTCCCTCTTTATCTAGCCGACTCAGCTAGTTACTGGTATAGAGACTTACCAGCAGCCACCACCGCCACTTTTGCCTCAGTAAAACAGGCATTTCTCCAAAAGTATCAGCCCCATGAGGGGATGAAGTGGGTGAGACTAGCTGAGCTGGCGGATCGAAAGCAGCAACCCAACGAGTCAGTTGAGGCATATGTCGCCGACATTGAAAGGAGATGCTGCCAGCTACGCAAGTCACCAGAAAAAAGGATGGAGGTGTGTATCAGAGGACTTCTCCCAAACATCAGGAACCATGTCATCAAATCCCATCCAAAAACAGTAGACGAGGCAATCACTCAAGCCAGGCTTGCCCAATCAACGTCGGTGCAATCTCTTCCAACCTTGGAAGTGAACTCGGCCATTAAAGAACTGGCTAATCAGGTAACAGCCCTTCAGTCTCAGCTAGCAACTATCTCCGCTACCCAACCTGCCCCATACACCGAACAGACCCCGAATCGTGGTTACTACGACGACCGAAGGCAACAACAGTTTCGCCCACAACCGAGACATTTTGTTCAGAGAGGACAGCAACAAGAAGTGCGACAGCAAGACCGGCAACCAACGCCACCGATGATGACGACTGCCTGCCATTGGTGTGGAAGGGGTGAGTGCAGTAGGCAAACATGTCCGGCCCGTAATATCGAATGTCATAATTGCCATAAAGTAGGGCACTTTGCTAGAGTATGTTTAAGTAGACCAGGCAACTACAATAACAGTAACGGTAGTTATTACAATCAATGACTAGGAACCCGAAGTCATGCTAATCTTAATCCACGTAACCGATTAAAAATACCCTATTTAAGCAATGTCTCTGCAATTTCAGGTGGAAGCAATCTGGTCAAAGTCAAAATTGGCTCAAATTATCGACAATCATTAATCGATACCGGTGCGCTTATATCTTGCATGGCCAAGAAAACATACACAGAGCTGGACGGACGGAGGTGCCTGTATAGTGCTGTGGGTAATGCCCAATATTCTTTGGCCTACCAAAGATTCATAAACAAGACAGAACGCTCCGACCGATTGTCTCATCCCGAGGTTCCCCCACGTATAACCTCGCCCAACACTTGACAAAGCTCTTACACCCACTCGTGGGTAAGACGCCCCACCATGTACCCAATTCAGCAGGGTTTATCAACATCATAAAGGGAACCATATTGCAGCCTTCCGACACGCTAGTGAGTTTTGACGTCAAGTCATTATTCACCAATGTACCGACAGAACGAGGCTATCCTCGTAACCAAGTCGGTACTCGAACATGATAGCACGCTCCCGGAACGAACCAGCCTAACGCCAGATCAAATCGTTGATCTACTTTCAATATGTGTGAAATCCACATACTTCAAATGGAGAGAGACTTACTATCAACAGTCTTTGGGCACTCCAATGGGATCCCCGATATCCCCGGTCCTCGCAAACATCTTCATGGAAGATTTCGAACAGAAAGCCCTCGAGACGGCACAATACAAACCCAAACTATGGCTTCGATACGTAGATGATACTGTCATCATTTGGCAGCACGGTTCCGACAAACTGAGTGACTTCCTCGGTCACCTCAACCAGCAACATCCGAGCATTCAATTCACCATGGAAACTGAGACATCCGACTCGTTGCCTTTCCTTGACGTACTCATTTCCAAACGGGTTGATGGCTCACTTGGGCATTCGGTTTACAGAAAACCTACACACACAGACCGCTACCTAAATGCCCGGTCGTTCCACCCACCATCCGTGAAATCCTCCGTGAATCGCACCCTACTTCGAAGGGCACACACTATCAGTGATAAAGAGCACTTGCCATCCGAGTTGAAACATCTTAATGCCGTGTTAAGAGACAATGGGTACAGACCTGATAAGCTTAAGTTCCTCCCGAATAGGAACGCTCCACGATCCTCTGACGCAACCGAAAAACCTATTGCCGTCCTACCGTACATTGGCCACACTTCACACAAATTCAGCGTATCCTGAGGGAAGCTGACATTAAAGGTCCTAGGAAATAGAAATTTTTAACAGTGAAAACAATAAAGTATACCTATTGGAACATATATTTGTCATTTGTCTATTTTATCCCCGCCCCTTTGCACCATTAAAAAAATAAATTCTGAAATTAGGGGGGCGCCACGCTCCTCCCCTACCTCCTCATTATCATATTATAATCCGCAAATCCGTGACGTAGACCTAGGAAGGTCCAGCACTGCCTGCGATGAAGTTTCAGTCAAGTCGTACTCAAAACCACTGAAGTTGATGTGTCATATTAGATCTTCTTTTCAGCTAAATTTAGTAGATATCCCACATTTTTGGGAAATGCCTTGTAGGTGTGTTGTTGCTGGGTGTAGCAACACCACAAAGGAAGGTGTCAGCCTTCACCGATTTCCACCAGACCCTAAATACAGGCGAATTTGGACGGCGAGTGTGAAGCTGACCAGGGCGAAATGGTCAGGACCAACGGGCACTCTATGATATGTAGCGCTCACTTTGAGCCAACATACTTTGACCGGGGGCTCCAGAGCCAGTTTGGCATGAGATTTAAAAGCCATGCTGCGCCCTGATGCAGTACCAACAATATTTCCCTTAAGTCAGAAGGCCAAGAAACGTCCAGAAAAGAAAAGAGTAGCTTTCTTGAAGCGAGAAAGTCTCAGGGTAAGTTGCTTTGTTTTCCGTGTAACTTACATGTGTATGTGCACCCACAAGCAATAGGCTTATTACTAACGTTAGAGGTCGATTGTTACACTTCGCACACCACATTAACGCTAAAAATGTCGTTTCATTGTGAAGTCACTGAAGATGTCATTGTACAATTCTTTGACAATGTTAATTATGTGTGATTTTTGGATCTTGTTTCAAAATCATCGAGTGCAGAATTATGTTTTGAAACGGTCATAACGACAGCTTACACAATTCACCAATGACTCCTGGCCATGTGTATCCATGCCATTGATTCGACGGGGCCTTGCGCTTCGTTTACAGTAGAGCCTACAGTACAGATTTATCGGTGCTATACGGTCATGTTTACTATGCAACTTGCAAGTCGTGTGCACATACACTGTACATGTGTACGTTGCGCACAGTTTATGACCCTTTTATAATCCCACGGTTTAACCATGGAGCAACTAAACACAATGGCAACATTGGTGCCTAACATTGGAGCTTAGTTTATTCATGGTTTATTGCTCCTAGGTCTACGTCACGAACAGCGCCACCGCGCGTTGGGCAGCATTTGAAATTAGATGAGGCAATTTTTGTAAAAATCAAATTAAAAATAATTAGCCCAATCCAGACATAAATTAAACGTAAAATCGTTTTTTATTCATATCAATTGATAAAATAACAAAAGAAAATAAATAAGCACAATTTGACTCTTCCTAGGACCTTTAAGGTCTACTACCGGACTCGAAACAAGTTGGAAACGAAGTTACACACCCACAAGGACAGACATGATCCCAGCCGTCAAGCTGGGGGTTTACCGAATTCCTTGCACTTGTGGGAAAGTGTACATTGGCGAGACCGGCAGAGACCTTACGACCAGGCTCAATGAACGCAAGGCCCACGGCCGCAGAGGGGAATGTGACAAATCGGCGATCATCAAACACTCCACCGATTTGGACCACATCATTGACTGGCAGAATGCAAAGATCATAGCCCCGGAAAAGCACTGGTACACCCGTCGTATCAGAGAGGCTATTGAGATTCATAAACATGACACTGTCCCCCAGGACATCGGCTATTTCATCAGCAACATTTGGCATTCAATCCTACCATCCACCAACACCAACACCCACACTCCACTGTCAACTGTCAACTGACACGCCTCAGCGAGCAGGCAACTCACACACAGCAGGAAATACGCACACCAAGAACAATGCCACGGTGGCAACCAATCACAACACATCACACAACAGTGGCACTAATCGGAACACTTCCCATTCTACACATAATCCCAGCAAATACTACTTAAGGAGTTGCATCGGCAAACCTCTTCATTCTCCTGACGAAGATTAGAGCAGGCTAATCGAAACGTTGAGAATAACTCGTCAAGTCCCCATGGTTCTCCCTGAACCATATTAACCCGTGAAGTCCCCATGGTTCTCCCTGAACCATATTTCTCACTTAGCGACAGTAGAGAAAAACGAGTTGCCCGAAATTGGTTCTCCCTTGAACCTTTCTCACTTAACGAAGGTTGAGATACGAGTTGTGCGATACGGTTCTTTTCAGAACCTGTACCTCAGCTTCACGTTAGTTGAGATAAACACATGGTGTTACCGCAAACCGAAACGATATCGATATTCCACCATGCAAAGCCTCAAAACTTATATTATTATTATGTTACTTTTTGTTGAGACTTAACATTTATTTGATTTGATCAATTTTCCATGACACAACAAGTCATTAACTAAAAAAAATATAAAACTCTTTTAGGTATCCCCATCCCCCTCTAGCTGCCTACTGCCTACCCCAGCTGCCTACTGTACAAACACGCATCGGCTAAAGGGAAAGATTGAAGAAAATCAAAGTTGGTACTAGTGTTGTGTATCCACGGGTGATTTTGAAACTGGGTACTGGCCACCGTAATGGTCCGGTTCACGGATACCCGTAAAAAATAAGGGACAAAACCAGATTTCAACTGTGCCGCCACGCTTGATAATTACCCGCGCTATGCATAGGCCTAACACTACATAAGACAGTGGCCTTCATTTTCATTAACATTACGTTCATTATAAAAAATAATAACACAAAAAGAAAGAAAAAATAGCAGAATTGATAATTTATTTTTGGTATGAAATTATGAAATAATAAAATAATAAAGTACCTGAAACCTTATTATAAACATGCAAGATCAGTGTTCATCAAAGACTGGCATTCAGTTTCTGAAATGTTATATTAGATTTTAGAAAGTGAGTTCTGGGTACATGAACCGGTAAAAAGGAACCGGGTATTAAACTTGACGGTCGGGTACCCACGGACCTGTGGGCGCCCATCACAGGCCTAGTTGGTACACACAGACCTAAGACTGTGCGTTTTCGGTTATTTTGGGAACCGGATACCTGAAATTGGAAATCCTCGGGTACCCGTAAACAATTTTGTTCAGTCGGAATTTTAAGCAGTCGTTTAAGGGTAATTTGAACCGAAAGATAGAACCAGGTAATAGCAGTTTCGGTTGGGTATCCGGGTACCTGGACACCCGGCACGGCCTGCAATTTTTTTTTCTGCAAACAAGAATTGCCATCCCACAATATTTCAGCCAATCACATGGCACGTTATTTAAGATGACGAATATGTATAAGACATCTGATTGGCTGAAATATCGCGGGATGGCAATTCCTGTTTGCAGAAAAAAAATCGCGCACGGCCTTACCCAGACCGAGTAAATATCCTTAGTACTAGTAAGAACCTGCAGCCTGCATAAGGTCTTGGGGGGTAATGCCCTCGGTGGGGTTATAAGTGGACAAGGAAGTATTTAGAGATGATTAAAATGTCAGACATATTTACTAATTAATGAGAGGATACTTGGTCTAAAGTTTGTGAAGATCCTAAGAATGTATTCTGTCAGAGCTAGGAGATGCCTAGTGTGATGGGATGATTGAACCTGTAAAGCATGCTACATATGAAAGATCGCTTTCTTCCTTGCTCCATCATTGACTAGTCTTAGATCAAGAAGTGGTGCTTTCAAACACAGGTACATTTGCTATAGCATGCGAAAAAGTGAAGGAAAATCGTCGGTCTGTCATGCCACATGGTTCAAACAAGCTGCCACAAATGTATTATAACCTACTGTACATGTACATTAAAGATTAATGATTGAACTGTGACATGCTCAGTATGTATATATCCAGGTTATGCTAGTGTTGTACGATATAATTCAGTTTTATGTGAGAGAACAGTAAATTGTCATTTAATTGATGAATATTTTGATATGATGGTCAGAGTTCAGCCCATAGTCATTCTTGGGTATAGACCATTTCAAACAAATCCACAAAAACTCAAACAAGTAGATAAACAGACATCCTGATCAATGTCAATCTCAACACAACATTCACACTTATCACATTCCCTAGCCCAGGTTGGACTTTCATCTTCGGTTTACTACAGTGATGGAGTCCATATTTTGGGTTACCACTTTCCCTACTAAGGACACACCACACTACATAAACTCCCATAAAAAGTACACTGTTGATTGACGTCTGATAGTGATATTTATTTACAAATTTACGTAACACGGCGAGCCCCTTGCACGTTGATAAAACCACTCTCAAAGAAGTGTTATTTTCCAAAAGATATTCTGAAAGATTTCCTGTCACTTAACACTTTGACAGCAACATACTATATTTACATGTATGTACACTTATACATGTAGCACTTATTCTTCACAACTTGGTTCGTTTGTCCGACATACGCAAAACGGGGAGACCATAAACCACAATCATAATTTCAGGCCAAATTTCTACAACCCTCAATTACATAATCCTCAAAATTAATTTATACAGTAAATTTGAGGGCATTCAAGTTAATGAAGCTTGGGGCATCTTCATCCATATGCGTGTAGTATTACATGTACACGGACTGTACATAGTATAGTACTTGTGCCTTCCTGTAGCTGATATCAGTACCATAGCGGAACACTATAACCTGCTTTTGAAAGTCACAGAGTGCAATATAATTGAGTGGGAACAAAATGGGGATTCCCCTGCCAATTATCTAAGCCAAGAGGATTTGAGTGTGGATGTCACATCCTAATGTGTGTACCATGGTGCATACGATATCACCAATTTAATCTCATGGCAAAATAACAACTGATGATGGTATTTATATGCCCTATTTATTTTGTCTTAGGTTCTGTCATTTTAAAGAAAATTTAAATAATTTCCAGTTTGAATTTAGGAAAGAGTGCTCTTATTTAGAATGAACTCAAATTAAACAACTCAACAGCAAGAACATGTTGCTCACCAGCTCACGGTTCATTTCCAATTCTTGTGTTTATATTCGCCTTTTTCAGGACTACTAAAAAATGAGGACAAGTAAAATTTTGACATAACTAGTCTTGTGGGCTAATTTCGACCCCTGTCCATGGAAAGTTACAAGTATATTCATAAAAATAGTTTTGCCAACATTCCCAATAACGTAGGCCTACCTTCCCTTTAAAACATTCCCATACATATACAGGTACATGTCTCCCTCTTTTTCAGATGGGTGACCAATACATGTAGTTGCTAAATTGTTCCTGCTTTAGTATGTATACAATAAGCCAAGAAATCCAATCTATTCAGAGACAGAATACTATTGGTATTTGAATACACCGAATCATACACCTGCAGTTTTATTTTATGTCCTGATAAAATAATCTACATGTACCCCATCAATACATAAAACATACTAGCCTATTGTTTTCGTTCGATTATTTTTCTTCTTGTTTCCGCCGAAATCCCACGTGAAAGTTGTCGATGGATGATGTCATACTTAGCATCAATACAAAACATGCACCATATGAAAGCCCGTAATGTGAATTAGTGTCTAAAACAAAGTACGATATTATAACGTCAGTAAATATCACGTTATTCACATTTAAGTGTGACGCTGCGGGGGGTTAAGACGCCTCGACCCAACTCGACTCGAACAACTAGGATCCACGACAGCACTCGAGCCTTGTGACAACTCGACCTACGCAAAACTCGACGCACGAGGTGTCATACTTCGCATTTTGACATAAATACAAAACATGCAGCATGAAAGCTCATAATGTGACTCAGTTTGTAGAACCAATTATCTCATCGTTACGTCAGTAAATATTAGTTTATTAACATTTTAGTCTAATTTGCGGGACGTATATCCTCAATTTACCCTAAATGACGCACCTAAGGTTATATAATCAACTGGACAGTAACTTACAAATGAAATTAGCAGTTTGGTGTTTCAGTTTGTTTCAGTGAAGGATTCTCTTGTAAAATGCTGAATTTCAATGCATGATCATACGCGTGGACGTCTTGAGCGCCGTCTTTTGAGACGCACAGAATTGTGGTCGTCAAAAAAATTGATGTTGGTATAATGACTCACCCCCAAACTGTTAAAGTTGATGGGGCACAGAAAATGTACCCAAGAAGAAAAACAGTTGAATCATGTTTCATCTTATTCCAGATGGTTGTAAAATTGTTTTTAATCTTGAAAATAAAAATATTGTTCTAGATTTTTAAAAATGAAATGGTATAATTTGGAGAAGCTCTCAAAACTTTTAATCAATATTCTTGAAAGACCAATAAAATGGAAGGTGGTTAAATTTTTTTGCAAAAAGTACTTTAAAACTTTGAAATGTGTAAAAATTATGTTAACATTTTGTCAAATAAAAGATTTCTTTTCATAACCATGATATTAATGTTTCATTTTCTCAATAATTTTCCACTGCCGACGAAATAAACACCAACGAATTAAGTAGTCTTCGTTCGATTCTTCTATAAGGAATGTGTGCATTTTGAGGATCAGTATTTCTTTAAAAAATCATTGCAAATGCAAAGCATTCATATCTTTTGGTTTCCACAGACAATAACTCGTTGACGGCATAGAACAATAAAATCACAGATGTTTGTGAAAAAAAATTGAGGTCATGTAAATCCCTTACTATTTGTATCTAGTAAAATCAGTGGCTAAACAACTTTTTCCAGTAAATCATACAATTTCACTGTGATTTATATTTTTGTAACAAGTATGACTTAGATAAGTTTATGCAACCATTAATACGCCATAGTTTTGTAAGTTTTCCAAGAAATGCTAAGCCAAAGGTAAGTGCGTCATTTGACGAGTGTGGCGAATTACGTACATGGCCGATAGATTGCGAGAACGGACAAGTCGACCTAAACAAAGAGTGTGACACCTAAACAAAGAGTGTGACATCTCGACCCTTTGAAAAACTCGACCTAAACAAAACTCGACCTACGAGCTGTCATATGAGCACTTGGCATTTTCGCATTAAAACAAAACATGCACCATATGAAAGCCCATAATGTGACTTACTTTCTACAACCAATTACGTCATCATTACGTCAGTAAATATTATTTCATTAACATTTTAGTCTAATCTGCGAATATATATGATGTAGTCAATACAAACTTCGAAATGTACATCCTTTATCACGATAGCAATATAAATAGTGCACGTTCTGTTGTCATTCAACTCTAGTCGGTGGTGGGTTTGCAGAAAGGGAAATTTCCATAGGGACTGTACACGTTATGATTGTACGTGAAGACGTAGTGTTTGTACATAGCGCAAGCTACAGGGTTTGTACACATGGGTTGATTCTACAATACGAAGTTCTTTGTTTTCGTATGATTGAATCGTTTGAGAATCGTTGCACACATTTAATGGAAGGGCATTAACATGATTCGTTACATCCTTTGCATTTATACACATACAAATTGTCTCAAACGTCTAGGGGACAAACAATGAAATTTGTGTGTATAATGATTACAGTTCATGCGTTTTAAGTTTATATCGTAAACAAAGAACTCATTGTCCCAATAATTATCAATATACATGTAGCCGAAACCCCTGTGTTCGTTTTCATCGAACACTTCGTTGCAATTTTGTACTATTGCAGTAATAGGCCATACGGGCTAAAATGTACCTTTTCATCCCGTTCCGACCCCCGTGGGTCTAAGAGAACTCTGCAGTTTTTAATATGGTAATTGCTAGAGATTACGATTCCGAAAAGTTCTCCACAAAAACGCCAGTCAAATTTGAGTAATTATCGACCAAAAATTGCACTAAATAATCGACAGCGATCGAGCACTGTTTACGGTTGTGATACGTTGGCTGGTTACATTTTGTTTTGAATACCTGCGCGCCGACACCATGTGATCCAAATTCGCCAATCACAACGTAGGTCATAGGTTATATGTGACGATCAAAACAATCATGGCAGCGCCCATGCCTCGGTCGAGTGAGGAAGACTCCGCGATAAATCCAAAGTGTTTTGTTCACGTAAAATCTGTTACAGCTGAGAAAGCACAATTTGTTACAAATGTGCGATGGTCAAAGATTGTAGAGTGCTCAAAAAAATGGATCAATCTTTCTGGAAATGAAAAAGAACTCGCAGAGAAGTTGGTAAGCCTAGACCTGCTTGAATTTTCGTAGAGGAAGCTCGTGAAAAGCAGCCAGACATCGGGTTTCACGCTACTGTTACCGTCAGTATATTGATTCCAAACGTCTGACTGTAGCGGAAAAGCATTGTAAGGAGGTTACACCGTTTGAGAAAGTACATTCGCCTCCTAAAAAACCCGTCTTAGAGTTAGAGTGAAGTCGGCCTCGTCAACGGGGTCACTATCATCAATCGGGTCCCGTATTGCCGGCCAAATGTTATGTATTAATGCAAGAAGGTTGATTTACTAATCAACGTAAACAAGAAACGTGTGAGGGATAAACTCAGACAGGCTGAAAGTGAAGATGCAGGTAAGCAGTACTGAAATGAACTAATCTGTTTCCCTAGATTATTGTCTAGATTTTGTCGATGATTTCTTGTTTTTAGGTTGCAGGGGCTGGTCATCAATCATGGTCATTGGGGGAAGGCCTAGTAAGTGCTAGGCCAAGAAGAATATACATTTAGTTTAGAAGAGGTTGGTTGGGGTTAGCTGTGTAAATATCATAGCTCTTGGTCACGTCCCTTATAAAAGAGCTACAACGGACCAGGTGTTAAAATTGGCAAATATTGTCAACGTTTTTTGTTGAATGTTTTAAAGGTAGCCTACCCATTATTTTCCCCAAAAAAATATTTGCAAAATTTTAACCTGTGGTCCGTTGTAGCTCTTGGGTCTCAGCAACGTGACCAAAGAGCTACAAATGATATTGCAGCTAGGTTTGGGTGAAAACGCTCAATTGTGGGCCTACAAAAGCATAATCTTCATAAAGTTGAGAAGGCAACTCAACATGGAGAAGAAGATAGTGGAGTGCAATATTCCTGCCATAATGGGTTTTTTTCCCGCTGTTTTTGAATGCATTTTGTTGTTTTACCGTTTCAATTATTGTTACTTAAAATTGAGTTTTGATTCATTAGACCGAATACAATTAATAATCGTCCCCCCTTTTTTTATATTCCTCGACATACTGAATGGGTACAGGATTACACACACCACACTAAATGATGTTGACCACTAGTAATTATTCTATCATTACAACAAATACTTAAATACTTCTTTCATCTTCCGTGTCTCTTGAAGGTACCATGCATCTTGTTACAAGAACTACACTCGATTTCTCACAAGGAAGAGGAGGCAGCCTGAAGAGTGAGTTGAATTTTAAGTAAACAAAAAATATGGTTGATCTTTCTTCTGTCCCTTTCACCATGATTGGAATGTTCTTTGTACTTTGAATAAAATGGTCTCATGCAGTAGTTTCATTCAAAGTTGTGACTGATTTGATGTTACTTTTTTATTTAACTCATCCATATAATGATGACAGTGCCCCAATACATTAAATGTGTATCTTTCTGAAAAAAAGAGAGCATAGCCTAGTTGTTCCGTCTCAACTCTACTACTGTAGAATCGCCCCAACAATAGTTGGGCCCAGTCCCAACTTCAGTGTTACAGTTGGGATGGCCTGTAATGAATTCTTTGCCAATTCAATTCTTCTGATTTAAGTTATGTTTAATTTTTGAGTCCATGTTCGTATTTTGAATAACTTATAAATAGGCTGAAACCTATTCTATTGCATCTCATCCTAAAGGTCTTCTGATATGATGCCTGAAAGTACGCTGGAGCACTACAAGGTCGGATACAAAGTTTTCTGCGAGGTTGTTCAGCAGAGATTAATTGCAAATCAGGAGGTGTTGAGGATGTCCAAACTTGCTCCTGTCTGAATGCGGACTTATGTAAATGTACAGACTGTGAGATGAGTTGGACCCATTCTGCGATGCAGATGTAGATGACTCTCTAGATGACCTGTTTGATGAAGGCGAACAATTGTAGAGCAAGTACAGTACAGTATGAGCAAAAAACATTGTTGGATGCTGTGCTTGTATGCATAAAAAGCAAGCGAGCGAGGGACAAATGTTTAAGGGAGTGCTTGTAAAACTTTGTATTAGCAAAAGATTACTGTATTGTGTTACATAAAAATAAAAGATTGACAAATGTTTTTGACCTTAAACAGCCACTGAAAGAAGAATGAGTAACACAACAGTGATACCATTTGTACTGGTGTTTGTATTCATGTTTTTTCTTTGTTTCCGCGCCTTGAGCGCCCAGCAGGGTGGATATGTGCGCGCTACAAATTATTATTATTATTATTATTATTATTATTATTATTATTATTATTATTATTATTATTATTATTATTATTATTATTATTATTATTATTATCTCTTTAATTAGAAATCAACTGTCAACAAAATTGGCAGAAAGTGGAAAAATCACTTATTTTTAATGTTAGCTGTAGAGAAACAGAAGCAAATGATCAACTTAATCTCTCAGGATTCATATTGTATTCATAGTTGCATTTTGTACATTATGTGAAAATTTGAGCCCTTTGAGATATTTCAGTTACGAGTTATGGTTACCGCAGTAATTTAGTTGATAAAATGGAATGAATCATCATTTTCCCATCCTTGCCATTCAATGACGGTACATTGTTGAGGGCTAAACTGTTGTATACTTGTAAAAACTCTGTTGGCTAACCATTCGGTGAATTTGAGAAGACACGGTCGTTTAGTTTCTGAGAAATACGGTCTTAAACATGGCCTAAACCAGACAATAGGCGTTTTTGGCAAACTTTGTCCATTGTGCAAATTTGACTGGATATTTTTTGGAGAACTTTTAATATAGTGTTTAATATGTCTACAACTAACTATATATACCTTTAAAAAGTAAACCCACGGGGGTTGGAACGAAACTCATTTTCCAGGCATCTTTTCATTTACCCCATATGGCCTATAATATCTGTACAGATAATACTGCAAACAATAATGTCAATTTCGAACAATTATAAACACCTCATCAGTCTCCTGCCACCTACTGTCCCAAAAAACTCCCACTCACAGTCTCATCTACCCAGTCATCCGTCCTGTCGACCGGGTCTTGCCTAAAATTACGTTTGGACGAGTTAGTACTACTTGGACGCCTAAGGAACACACAATGCAACCTTTGTATACAACGACTACAATTAATGCGCATTTTCAGCTTATTTCAATCATAACTTTCTTAACACTAAACAAAGAACTTGGGACATCAGTACCCAATATTATCAATACATTCGAAACCTATGTCGGCGTTTTCATCAAAAGCTTAAACTCTAGTTTTAGTTGTTACTTTAATAAAAATAAAAAAAATACTAAACAAAATTCCAAAAATTATTTTGCAATAGGCTTATTTCAGCAGCCACTCTACATAGGCTCATTCTATCAGCCAACCAATGACGACCCGAATGCTGACGTATGACAGGGTTAACACTTCCTAACATCATATTGGCAGGTGATTTTAACATGGCACATATCAACTGGGAAAGTAACACCATGATCAGCAGCGCCAACAAACCACAGAAATGTCCTTGACTTGGTACTCACCTTACAAGATTAAATACAGTAAATAGAAACTATCCCAGTGATGTCGGACCATGACGCAGTCCACAGTGCACCTTGATACAACTGTTAAATATGGCCGGAAATCGAAAAAAAATACGTACAGTATATGTCTACAAGAATGGAGACATGAGCGGATTGCGTGAGGAAATGGATGGCTTTAAGGACCAGTTCCTCCAGTCAAGACCAATGGAAAAAGATGTTGAAATAAACTGGACCATGTTCAAAGAAAAGACATTTCAAGCAATGGATAAGTTCATACCACAGAAGAAGCTGTCTTCATGGCAAGACGTCCCATTGATGAACGCTGCAACCAAAAGGCAGATCAGGAAAAAGAAGAGGGTATGGAAGAAGGTTAACAAGAACAATACTGACAAGAACTGGCAAGAGTTTAGAGATATGCAATGTGTAAGACACTCCAGCAAAGAATGAAAAGAGCATATGAAGACTACGTGGGGCATATTAGAGAACACAGTGACTGAGTCACAGAAAACGTTCTGGCAAAATAATTCTGGATTTAATTAGGGCTGTGCGTTTTCGGATATTTTTGGAACCAGATACCCAAATTCAGGAAACGTCGGATACCCAGATACCCGTTTTCATTTTTGTTGAAAACATGCCTCCTGTTGTGTACAAATACATGTACTGCAAATGTTAACAAAATTTACCTTTATAATACACAGGATACCATACTCAAATCGATCTTTTCTTTACTGTGCCGTTTTTTAAAAAGAGAAAATAATTACCCGTATTGTATATACTGAAAGTTACTTCTGAAATAAAACTGATTGGCGCCGCGCCGAGACAGTCACAAAGAAAGGCTGCCAAATAGGCCTAGGGGTGGCATAAACACATGTAGTTGGTTGTATGCAAAATGACATTTAAATTGTATGAAATTCGTGCAGAAAAACATTTAGGAGTAAATATTTTAAACTCGGAATAGCCACACGATGTCATGGGCAACATATCTGTGCATATTATTTTTCACAAAAATAAAGACAGCAATTTTTTATGAAAAATCTTTGAAAATGTACCCTAATTTTGGTCATATAGTTTGTGTCAACATGTTTTCTTCACACAAAATGTTGAAAATAAATCAATTTCACTCAAAATTACTTATGAAAGAGTCTCGATCCATACTGCCAATCATCAAACTTTTATTTAAAGTCACAGAGGTATAAGCAAGCAACTGACTGGACGTTACATGTATACATGTGTATTGTAGTACCATCTCACTGCGATGAAAAGCTCACGCATGCGCACATCGCAAAATACGATGGGGAAACGGCCGTGCAAGAGTCACATTATTTCTGTTCGCACCGCTCAAATATTAAGTCCAAATTTTAAAAAGTCGTTTACGGGTAAATGGAACTAAAAAATGGAACCGGGTAATGACAGTTTTGGTCGGGTATCCGGATAAGCATTTTTATATAAAAATCAAAATAGTATGTGCAGTATATTTTAAAAGGAAGGTACAACAATGGTATGTTGGTGAAGTACTTTTATTTCAAACCTCTACTTTTCTAGACATATATCACCAAAGAAATTATTTAGTCAGTATGTGTATTTACATTAAAGAATGAGATACCGGGGAGATACCCGTAGGACCTAGAGGGTCATGGCCATTTTTATATAAATGAATATGGAAAACTGTATTGAGATTACATAAAGAGACGTAATTGTAAAACGTGTTTAATAGTCTCTCACTATTATAATTACTGATTTTACAAAAAATCTGTGATTATAATATTAGAATGTAAAGACAACTAATCATTCAATCTGGAGAAATGATGAAGTATTCGAAGTATTAGAATGATTGAATCACAAAAAATGTTTATGATTATAGAGAAGACATTAAAGCAGTCAAGTGCTGGCCCTCTTCTATGCTTTTTGATAAATAACTGATTCAAAAGTTGTTGTCTCATTGTGTGATCCATTAGAAATAAACTGTTTTTCATGCGTATGAGCGCAGCGAAGGAGCACGGAACAAGATTTTTTTATTAATAATATATTGTTTGTTGATTTTTGTAACTTACCACATCTGGACAGACATCACATGTGACAACTGAAAACAACAGGACGGTCACCAGCAGAACTTGCATGAGATATACATCACATCTCACCCCCATCTTTATGCCTTATGAAATCTATCACCAACTTGATACAACATTCATGTGGACAGACGATTGCTCCAAAATGTATGAACATACATGCAGAGTATATAACGGACGAGATTGTTTAGGCAAGAGACTCTTCCTCCCTTCTGCGTAGTTAGGCTATTAGGTTGCACTATTTTCAGAATGATCAAAGTGGAATAGGAGACTGCCAAGGCCAACAACAGAAAAAAAGAAAAAAGTCTCTGGTTTCTGGTCCCCGCGCGCGCGTCAACATGCTAATTTATTTATTATTTTTTATGTGATCAAAACGATGTCCAATTGCAGCCAAAATTGCTGGATCGATTGGAATTCTGCCACGCTGTGTTTACGACTTTTTCCCACGTAGGCCTACATTTGCCCGATTTGTGCGGCGTCTCTGAGCCACCATACTTTGTGTATAGGGGAAAAAATGGTCTAGTGGTATGTAATGAGTTAATAAGTAATTGACCCATATTGGACTTTGACCTTCGTACGTGTACATTGATCTCCATTATATTGAATGGATAGGCTGAAGTTCATCACGCGCGTCTGGCGCGCGTTTTATGAAATGGGTTTAAAAATGTGTATCGTCCATGTACGTAATTCGCCGCACTCGTGAAATGACGCACTTACCTTTGGCTTAGCATTTCTCGGAAAACTTACAAAACTATGGCGTATTAATGGTTGCATAAACTTATCTAAGTCATACTTGTTACAAAAATAAAAATCACAGTGAAATTGTATGATTTACTGGAAAGTTAGTGCGTGTGAAAATGGAAAAAGATGTTTAACCACAGATTTTACTAGATACAAATAGTAAGGGATTTACATGACCTCAATTATTTTTTCACGAACATCTGTGATTTAATTGTTCTATGCCGTCAACGAGCTATTGTCTGTGGAAACCAAAAGATATGAATGCTTTGCATTTGCAATGATTTTTTAAAGAAATACTGATCCTCAAAATGGACACATTCCTTATAGAAGAAGCGAACGAAGACTAAGTTAATTTGTTGGTGTTTATTTCGTCAGCAGTGGAAAATTATTGAGAAAATGAAACATTAATATCCTGGTTATGAAAAGAAATCTTTTATTTGACAAAATGTTAACAATTTTTTACACATTTCAAAGTTTTAAAGTACTTTTTGCAAAAATTTTAACCACCTTCCATTTTATTGGTCTTTCAAGAATATTGATTAAAAGTTTTGAGAGCTTCTCCAAATGATACCATTTTATTTTTAAAATCTACAACAATATTTTTATTTTCAAGATTAAAAACAATTTTACAACCATCTGGAATCAGATGAAATATGATTAAACTGTTTTTCTTCTTGGGTACATTTTCTGTGCCCCCATCAACTTTAACAGTTTGGGGGTGAGTCATTATACCAACATCAATTTTTTGATGACCACAATTCTGTGCGTCTCAAAAAACGGCGCTCAAGACGTCCACGCATATGATCATGCATTGAAATTCAGCATTTTACAAGAGAATCCTTCACTGAAACAAACTGAAACACCAAACTGCTAATTTCATTTGTAAGTTACTGTCCAGTTGATTATATAACCTTAGGTGCGTCATTTAGGGTAAATTGAGGATACATGGGTCGTCACACGAGACTATTACGTACATTATCAAATGGATGAATGCGTCACATAACATTGTTGCAGCAGCGTAGCCAGGACTTTTCAGTCGGGGGCATAGGGGGGGCATTGCTTTTCAGTGGGGGAAAAGGGGGTCATAGGGGGTCATAGGGGGCATTGCTTTTCAATAGGGGGAATTGCTTTTCAGTGGGGGCACAGGGGGGGCATAGCTTTTCAGTGGGGGAACAGGGGGGTCATAGGGGGAATTGCTTTTCAGTGGGGGCCCAGGGGTATGGGTGTTTCCCCTTTTCTTTTTGGGGGGTACTATCGGGATTTTTCGTGGGGGCACTGGAAATTTGTGAGGGGCACGTGCCCCAGGCCCCCCGCTGCATTTTTGTTCCGATAATCACTTATTTTGTAACAGTTTTTGAATAAACGATTTGAAAGAAAAAATCAGTTCAAAATATAGGGAACATGTGCAACAATGGTTATGGTACGTGTGGTCATTTGCTGTCAGGTCAAGGGATGTGCAAAGGAGCGAAAAAGTGGAATTTCACAAGTTAAGTTAAAATCGTCTGCAGACATAATCATGTTGTTCTGTACAAACGCAACGTTAGGCCTATAATAAATCGTTACTTTATATTTAATGTTATTTTGGGTCTTGAAACCTCAAAATAATATTACTTATTTTGTATAGTAGTGCCAAGGCCAGCATCTTGAATTTTATAGAGGCAGCCATTTTAATTTATTTTTCTTATTTTGACTTGCAAGCAAGCTGATATGCATGTAGCCTTGGTTCAAGACTGTGTTTGTATGTTTTTGATACACGATCCGTCTTTGCACGCCGCAAGAGGGCGCTACACGAACCGCTAGCTAACCACTGATCTCTATACTAACTGGATAGGAGGGGTGCAGCCTTTAATAAACTTCCATAGTAAACAGTGCTAAACACAAAATATTCAAAAATCGTAAAAAAATACTTAGAAGTCCCACAGTTTTTAAAACCAAAAGAAAAAATATTGATCGATATATAACCTTTTATTTTCTTCTCTATTTACTGTCTAAAGTCCTGGGAGTTATCCTCATCCCAATGAAAACCACCCTCTACAGTAGTGAAAACGTCCACACTGCAAAACAGCCATTTTGGAAAAAGGCCTTACGCTTGAAATCAAATTAGGACCACCTTTTCAGGCCTTGTGTATCCAAAATACTCACAGTTGGAAGTCAAGGATCCCAGGTTATGATATTGGGCCATTTTTGCACAATCCATCAAATGTATGGGCATCAAATCTTTGTTTTTCAGAAAAATTTGAGGACATACACTTTATGATAAACAGCTCGGCGCATGAATTCCTCACTATTTAGTGGGGTGCACCCGGAGATCGCACCGATTGGCAGCAGAAGCTTGTTGTCCGCCATCTTTGTTCCCAAGAAAGAATGCGCATGCGTGACGGCCGGACAGGTTTACTACCCGACCAACGACAATGCCGAGTGTTGCTGAACCGGTTGTTGTTATTGTCTGTGGGTGCACCCCACTAAATCAATATTCTGAAAAACAAAGATTTGAGGCACATAGATTTGATGGATTGTGTAGAAATGGCCCAATATCATAACCTGGGGTCCTTGACTTCCAACTGTATTTTGGATACACTAGGCTCTGAAAAAGTGGTCCTAAATTGATTTCAAGCGTAAGGCCTTTTCCCAAAATGGCTGCTTTTCAGTGTGGTCGTTTTTGACTACTGTAGAGGGTGGTTTTCATTGGGATGAGAATAACTGCCTGGAAACCTGGACTTTAGACAGTAAATAGAGAAGAAAATAAAATGTTATATATCGATAAATAATTTATTTTTTTGGTTTTAAAATCTGTGGGACTATATTTTGTGTTTAGCACTGTTTACTATGGGAGTTTATTAAGTGGGGCGCACCCCTGTATGCTAATGTAACATTTGACTCTTGACCTTTTGGGGGAACCAACATGGCGGCCGGTTACTTCAACTTTTTTATAGGCCAATCAGCGCCCATCTCCTATCCAGTTAGTATAGAGATCAGTGTCGGTAAGGTGGTAACACGAACCGGGCGCTATCACACACGAACCGCTCTCGTGTGTAATAGCGGTTCGTGTAACGCCCTCTTGCGGGTGCAGAGACAGATCGTGTATCAAAAACATACAAACGCAGTCTTGAACCAAGACTAATATGCATGTAGCAACATCAAAGAGTGAATGGCTACATCTGGAACTTGCTTTTATTTCTTAGGTCATAGTTAGGGTGCCATTCTTTTCATTGGCATCTTTGGCTGCCATTCTGATTTCAACGTGGCAGCAATTTTGGAAATATTTCCATTATTGTTAAAGTAGGCCTACTTTTACTAAATTTTGTATTGCCAAAATTATTACTAAGTTAAGTAAACAAAAATAAGGTCGGGTCAGCTCCAATTCTCTTTTAAACTTGTTTTATTTGCTTTGAGGTTAAGGGCGGTAACTGGATAAAACAAATGTGTGACACACATTTTAGCAGTTTATCTGTTTTATTTATCATATAAATAACATGATTTCAAGGAAATGTTTGTCAGGATGTTTCAAAGACGCGACATAAAATAAGTATAGTTTAGGTGGTTGTATAAATGTACTTTCTATGGGGGCGGGTGATAGGAAGCGAATTGTCCTAATAAAACACATGTATGACAATTCAGTTTTTTGGGGGAAATTTGGGGAAACGTTTAATGACATGCCTGGAAAAACAACAGCTACAATGGCTGCAAGTGAACTTATCTGGCTGACTTACAGCTACAGTGTTTGGAACAAACTGGCCTGTACAATGCTTTGCAAATCATGAAATGCAATCACTGTGGGAATGCAACTTGTACAACATGTCTTCAGGTTTAATTTTTAGTCATAAAATCGCAAGATATTAAAGGCACATGTACATGAAGCCTAAGTACATATTCATTTAAATTAAAAGCAACGTTAGCTATAATTTTGAACAACTTGTTTAAGTTATATTTATATATAAGCAGAGACCTCTTCTAACCTGATGTACAACTTTTACTTTTGGAAATAGTTACATCATTTCACTAGCAATATACATGTAGACACAATTTTAGTATCTCACGATGTATAACAAACTAAAAAAGACATGTTAGACACAAATTAATTATAATATTGGTTAGCTTAGTTAAACATGTTTACTATGATAAAGCCTTTTTTACTTTTATTATTATGAAAATATACCAAAATGTTGTCATGCTTAATATGGGTACTGAGTTAATAAATTGATTGTCATAGTAAGAACATACATCACAGATGCTATATATAAGCTCATGTCAATTCTTTTTCATTTAAACATTTATTTGTAATCTGAAACTCCATGAACTGAAGCCAACATGCTAATAAATAGCTAGGGTACTGCGCCAGAATGATCTTAAATCTTTAGAAAGGCATGTATTAATACACAATGATCAAAGTTTGAAGTGTTTACAGTTATACATAAAACTTATTTGGTGTTAACTTGATGTTGGTATCAAAAATCCTTTTATTAACTTTATCTCGGAGGTGGTGGTATCATTTTAGTCACATAATTTCCAACTTGGCTGAAACTTTCATACATACATCTGGATGCACATAATGACGAACTAATAGCAGAAGTCTATTACATACAGGAAATATGTCAGAAGTGTAATAACCTCTTCCACTGCATTGTACTCCAACAACCATGGATTTGGGTCATTCATGACATTATATTCCACAACGCGGAAGGTTTCGAAAACAAGTGAATCCCAAGTGACTTGCCAGCATCCATGAGATTGTACTTAAAACATGTTCATATTAATTCGTACTGTGCTGAAAATATGGCATTAAAATGCATGCATTTCCCCCAGTTTTGTTCTGGAACTAGCAAACTGCATGATGTTCTTATCCCATGATATCTCAAGGCAGGGTTAGCCAAACTAACCTTGTTGTGCGTGCATGCTTTGGACTGGGGTATAGCAGCTGTAGCACACTTCTTGTAATTAACATTCTTCTGCTTATGGTGTATATGCCTTTCAAATGTTTTTATAGCTATTTTTGGTTAACACATTTGCTATTTCTATACAGTACAACAGGGATTCGTTGAAGCCAGTTACATGCAACCTAACCATACTACTTTGTAGACTTAACCAATATGAATGGGTTTGACCGTGGTGCTATGCTCGTCACAATATAGTTTATTTTTGTAGGGTATGTTGCGATTCACAGAAACGTATTGTGTTCCTTCAGGTCCGCGTGTGACGGTATGAAAATCATGATCAAAACGCGCACTTACTGCAAACGCATATTATATGCAAATGAGGTTATACATTGCACTGGCGTGCATATGAACCCAACATGCATTAAAACTCAATCACTAAAATATAAAACAATAAAAAACATAACAAAATGTCCAAGGGGTCTGCTCACCGATCTGAGGCAACTCCATTAGGTTACAAGCTCGTAGATCATGCACGCGGGAATAGACGTGGTGGGGGTACTGCCCTCCTTCTACGTGACTCGATGGAGGTTAAAAAGGTTGCTGCGGCTGAAAAAACGTCCTTTGAATTCTCGGAGTGGCTCGTGGGGGTAGGGTCTCATCAATTGCGTGTCGTCGTCATTTATAGACCACCCTACTCAACCAACCATCGAGTAACACTTAATTCTTTTTTACGCGAGTTTTCTGATTACCTTGAAACTGTTTTATTGTCTAGTGCGCCACTGATAATTACCGGTGATTTCAACATTCATGTTGATGATGTTGAGAACCATGATGTGATATGTTTTTCTGATTTATTAGAATCATTGAACCTTGAACAGTTTGTTGATCAACCCACTCATGTTTTAGGTCATACATTAGATTTAATCATTACTCGTAAGTCAGAGTCTATAATTGAAAGTAAACCTGTTATTGATTATTTATTTTCGGACCATTATTCCATTTTGTGTAAATTAAATTTAAACAAACCCGATCTATCTGTGAAAGAGGTTTCTTACAGAAAGATTAATTCTGTTGATATGGAAATGTTCAAAAGTGACATTTTTTTCATCTGATTTGTGTAATGGAGATTTAGTCATGAGTAAATCTGGTGATGTTGATCGTTTTGCCGCTTCATATAATAATATCCTTAGTTCCATTGTTCATCGTCATGCACCTGTTGTAAAAAAATGTATCATTGCTCGGCCTTGTGTTCCATGGTTTAACGATGAGATCAGAACGGCAAAAAAGTTGCGTAGGAAATTTGAACGCAGATGGAGAGCAACTGGGCTTAAGCACGATTTTGACTTGTTTAAGTTGAATAGAAATAATGTTATCTTCTTGATGAATAGGGCACGTCGGGATTATTATTCTAACCTGATTAATGAAAACAGCCATGATCAGCGGAAATTGTTTAGGGTGAGCAGGTCTCGCTAAAGCTTGACAAGTCTTTCTTGTTGCCTTCACACACGGATGACTTGACTCTCTTAAGAATGAGATGGGAAATTTTTTGTTAATAAAATTTCAAATATCAGGTTAAGATTGCGCAAAGAGACCGGCTCACCTCGGCTAGTTGCCCCTTTACCCATACCTTCATTAGTTGATGATGCCGATACATTAACTGTTTTTAGTCAACTTTCTGAAGACGATGTTCGTAATCTCATTTTAGGCTCAAGTAAGAAATGTTGTGTCCTTGACCCTATTCCTATGAGGTTACTTATTGGCTCCTTAGACGTACTTTTGCCTGTTATAACTAGTTTAGTTAATTCATCCTTATGTATGGGTCACTTTCCAACATGCTGGAAATCAGCAGTGGTTTTACCTTTGTTAAAAAGCCTGGTCTTGATTTACAGATTGAAAATTTTAGCCCTGTCAGCAATCTGCAATTCATTTCTAAACTGGTGGAAAAGGCTGTGGCACTTCAACTCAGTCACATTTATCCCTGAAAGGTTTATATCCGATTGCACAATCGGCTTATCGTAAGTATCATAGTACCGAGACTGCTTTTATTAAAGGTTAAAAACGATCTTTTAATGGCTATGAATAAGCAATGGGTTACGTTATTAGTTTTACTTGATTTAAGTTCAGCTTTTGATACCTTAAATCATCATATTTTACTGAACACACTCCATTCTAAGTTTGGTATTGATGGGACTGCTCTCCTTTGGTTTAAATCTTATTTGTTTAACAGATCTCAGCAGGTCTCCATTCATGGCAAATTGTCTCAGAAATTTGACCTCGATGGGGGTGTACCCCAAGGTTCGTGTTTAGGTCCCTTGTTGTTTATTTTGTATACTAGTAGTTTGTTTGAAGTAATCGAAACTCAACTCCCAAATGTTCATTGCTATGCTGATGACACGCAACTTTATCTTTCGTTTTGTCCAAATGCTGTATCAAGTCAGGCGTCGGCACTTTCTGCAATGGAGGGCTGTATACATGTTGTGCGCAAATGGATGCTTGGTAATGGGTTAATGCTAAACGATGGTAAAACTGAATTTATTATCTTAGGCACTCGTCAACAATTGGCTAAGGTTAACATTGATGGTATTAAAGTTGGTTTGTCCAGGGTTTCCCCTACCCCCATTGTAAGGAATCTTGGTGCCTGGTTTGATGCAAACATGACAATGGCTACTCATATTACAAAAACTTGTGCTACTGCTTTTTATTACTTACATAATATTAGACGTATCAGGAAGTACTTATCTAGGCAATGTACCAAAACATTAATTCATTCTTTCATTTCCAGCCGATTGGATTATTGTAACAGTCTCCTTTATGGATTGCCTGATATTCAAATTAACCAGCTGCAACGTGTTCAAAATTCTTGCGCTAGATTGGTTTGTAATGCTTTAAAATACTGTCATATTACACCCTTGTTCATTGACTTACACTGGCTTCCGGTGAGGTTCAGGATTGATTTTAAAATTTTGTTAATAACTTATAAGATTTTAAATGGTCTTGCTCCCTTATATTTATGCCAACTTATCAAAAAAAAATCTTCATCTCAATATAATCTTAGAAGTGCCAGGGACGACATGCTCCTTAGTTACCCGGTGTGTCGGACTAAAATCACGCTGGGTGATAGGGCATTTGAGTTTGCTGCTCCCAAATTATGGAATGCTTTACCATTAAATATTCGGAAATCGACTAGTTTGACTGTTTTTAAACAATTACTTAAAACACATTTTTTCTGTATGGCATTTTATTGATATTGTTGTGATGTGCTTTTATTGATATTTTTAAATATATTTTTATTGTATTGTACATTTGAAATTGTAAATTTGTAATGCGCATTTGAACATCTCATTATGGAATTTGCGCAATATAAGTTAATAAATTATTATTATTATTAAGTCTATGTTGTAATGAAATGTGCCCTTGTTTTGTTGTGAACAATGCACCCACAGACTTTTTGACCCAAGACTAATTATTTTGCTAAAGCTCACTAATATGACATACTTGGTTAAATAGTAGCATGATTAAATATAAAGTAAAGAAAATGTATTTAAAATATATGACTTTTGGAAACTTTGTAAGCAGAAAATGCAGGTATTAAAGAAACCTTGAAAAAACATAATTATACCTTCATGCAAACAACAGTTATTAATAAATCGTGATGTATCCAACCTTTAAATATTAAATCATCACATTATGACACAGTACTTTTTTTGAACAATGAAAGACATTTTAGTTGTAATTTAGTTCTTACAGCCAGTAAATGTTTTGGATAAAATGTCTGTAAATGCATACGGCTGGTTGTTACACATAATATGAATTTTGCAACATTTCACTTTACACCCACCCCCATATTCAGCTGTGCTGCACATCCCCCAATTGCGTAATCATAACAAATGGCACATCATTGTAAAGAGGAATAACAGGGCTTTCCAATGATACCAAATGCAAGGAAAATGAGTTGGTAACAAGAGAGAAATCGTGAGTCAAACTTGAATTTCCGAACTTTTTTTGAGGAGTTTATAAATAACGTGAACGTGACAAAGTAATGTTGGAAAGAAGTTTTAAAAAGTTGGAATTTAACACAATCTGTTCAACATTACCTGTGGTGGGTTGGACTTCTGCTGGTGTTTGGGGAACTTCTGCTGGTGTTTGGAGGACTTCTGTTGGTGTTTGAGAGACTTCTGTTTGTGTTTGGGGGACTTCTGCTGGTGTTTGGGGGACTTCTGCTGGTGTTTGGGGGACTTCTGTTGGTGTTTGAGAGACTTCTGTTGGTGTTTGAGAGACTTCTGTTGGTGTTTGGGGGACTTCTGCTGGTGTTTGGGGACTTCTGTTGGTGTTTGGGGGACTTCTGTTGGTGTTTGAGAGACTTCTGCTGGTGTTTGAGAGACTTCTGTTGGTGTTTGAGAGACTTCTGTTGGTGTTTGAGAGACTTCTGTTGGTTTGAGAGACTTCTGTTGGTGTTTGAGAGACTTCTGCTGGTGTTTGAGAGACTTCTGTAGGTGTTTGAGAGACTTCTGCTGGTGTTTGAGAGACTTCTGCTGGTGTTTGAGAGACTTCTGTTGGTGTTTGGGGGACTTCTGTTGGTGTTTGAGAGACTTCTGCTGGTGTGTGAGAGACTTCTGTTGGTGTTTGGGGGACTTCTGCTGGTGTTTGAGGGATTTCTGCTGGTGTTTGAGAGACTTCTGCTGGTGTTTGAGAGACTTCTGCTGGTGTTTGGGGGACTTCTGTTGGTGTTTGAGAGACTTCTGTTGGTGTTTGAGAGACTTCTGTTGGTGTTTGAGAGACTTCTGTTGGTGTTTGGGGGACTTCTGCTGGTGTTTGGGGGACTTCTGTTGGTGTTTGGGGGACTTCTATTGGTGTTAGAGAGACTTCTGCTGGTGTTTGAGAGACTTCTGTTGGTGTTTGAGAGACTTCTGTTGGTGTTTGAGAGACTTCTGTTGGTGTTTGAGAGACTTCTGTTGGTGTTTGAGAGACTTCTGCTGGTGTTTGAGAGACTTCTGCTGGTGTTTGAGAGACTTCTGTTGGTGTTTGGGGGACTTCTATTGGTGTTTGAGAGACTTCTGCTGGTGTTTGAGAGACTTCTGTTGGTGTTTGAGAGACTTCTGTTGGTGTTTGAGAGACTTCTGTTGGTGTTTGAGAGACTTCTGCTGGTGTTTGAGAGACTTCTGTTGGTGTTTGGGGGACTTCTGCTGGTGTTTGGGGGACTTCTGCTGGTGTTTGGGGGACTTCTGTTGGTGTTTGAGAGACATCTGCTGGTGTTTGAGAGACTTCTGTTGGTGTTTGGGGGACTTCTGCTGGTGTTTGGGGGACTTCTGTTGGTGTTTGGGGGACTTCTGTTGGTGTTTGAGAGACTTCTGCTGGTGTTTGAGAGACTTCTGTTGGTGTTTGGGGGACTTCTGCTGGTGTTTGGGGGACTTCTGCTGGTGTTTGGGGGACTTCTGTTGGTGTTTGAGAGACATCTGCTGGTGTTTGAGAGACTTCTGTTGGTGTTTGGGGGACTTCTGCTGGTGTTTGGGGGACTTCTGTTGGTGTTTGGGGCACTTCTGTTGGTGTTTGAGAGACTTCTGCTGGTGTTTGAGAGACTTCTGTTGGTGTTTGAGAGACTTCTGTTGGTGTTTGAGAGACTTCTGTTGGTGTTTGAGAGACTTCTGTTGGTGTTTGAGAGACTTCTGCTGGTGTTTGAGAGACTTCTGTTGGTGTTTGAGAGACTTCTGCTGGTGTTTGGGGGACTTCTGTTTGTGTTTGGGGGACAACTGGTGTCGCTGGCTCTGATGAAACATAGTACTGCTGCTCAGACTGAAACTCATATGGATCAGTTCTAGGTTCCCAGATCATAACCTTATAACATGAGAAAAAAAGAGACATAAAACATTTTGGTTGTAACATGAATGTATTGTAATGTTAATGGTCCCGGTTGCTTTAGCCGCCCTCTACCAGATAATGTGTAAATAATCATGCATTTATATGTTATGATTTTCTCAATGGACATAATTTAGCTAAGACGACCCACAAAATAGAATTCATAAAGCAAACAAATTTTGAAAGATAATATCGTTGTTAAATGGACAAAACAAAAATTATGAAATTCGGATGTCGGAAACTGTAAATAAAAGCGATTTTTGGAACACGCTTGGTTCTTGGCACTGTTCACCCTCTCGTCAAAGCTGAGGATTAAAATAGTGGGCCAGCATTTTTTTTAATTTGAGTTTTTATTTTACTGGTACTAATCCTTGATGGATATTTCTGTTCAATGTCTCAAATAAATGCTTATGACTTGCTTAAACTTAAAAAAGCAATTCAACATTTAAATCTATTTTTTACCATCAAATCAGCCCAAATATGGGCGATACATCTTTACGTTGAGGAATAAAACTTGTAAGGTGAGGAATGGCAGTGGCAAATCCAGGGGGGCTAGAGATGCTGTGGACTGGGCACTTTTCATTGGGCAGAGAGGTGAGCCAATTTAGTTTTAAAGGTCTCAAGGAAAAGGAGAACACAATGTTGTCTCAGGCAGTGCATTCCAATCCCATGCAGTGTTGGCAGAGGAAGAATATGAATTACTTACCCGTGCATGATAACAACCAGGGGGTACATTCGCAATGATGTAGGAGAATGTTCCACTCTGTATATAAATGAAAGGAAACCCATCATATAATTAATTAAACAATACAAAATAATACAGAAAAACCTCAGTAGGATTTCAAGCTTTGTATGGCGGAAGTACAGTAGAAGTAAAGCTTAAAAGCTTAATTGCATTCAGATTGATAACATTCACTCCAATGTTTGGAAAATATGTCAGTAATTTTATTGAAATGATAGCACTTATGACATAAATATTTCAAGGGATGTTTGATGACATCATCAACTTTACAATAAGTAAGTTTCATATAAAACTGTGATCATAAATATTTTTTTGAAATTAGTTTCACTTTTGTATATGAAGGCAAACAAATAAGATGTATTTAGTTCCTGGTTTCCGTGTATACCACCTACAGACTCATTGGGTTATTAGTGGGGGTTTGGGTGCAAAATTGTGCTTAAATTTCAAGTATCTTTTGTTTATACTCAGCAATCAGTATCAAGCTGTTATTCTATTGGCTTTGTTTTACACTATTTGCTATAGTCACATTTTACTTTTGTGTAACCTCACTTATTAAATTTATTTGTTTTGGCCTTACTGCAAGATTTATAAAAAAAAGTTGATTAAATGTTATATTTTTTAAATAAAATACTATGTTAATGCTTCAATATTTTTTTTAAAAACTACTAGTTCAAACTTAATGAACAATTCCAAATATAATTTAATGGGTCATTCCCACCCATCCCCCTTAAAAAAGTTCATGAATATAATGTCCATAGTGATAGATTATCACTGAAGGATTGGAGGTTGATAAAGAAAGTGATATTCTAAGAGAGTGAGCTATAACATCAAGACAACTTATTTATTTCAAACAAGCTGCACAAAAAAAAAATCTAAATTATACTTACAGTGCCATTTGTGTTCACAATATGAGATAACTTCTGGGGCGTGTGTTTACCACATGGTCGCAGATTGACTCTGTAATTCAACCAAAAATCACCAGGATATACTTGAAACGTCACGTTCACTGTGTCACCATTTACTGCTACGAGTGGTTTCTGGGTGGCTTTCCAATCATCTTTTGAAGCTGTTGGATTGTGAAAAACAAATGTTGTGATTTGCTGTCTGTTCAAATCGTACCCAAAATAAAATATACCTCTTAACTCATAGAAACAATTCTGATAGGCAATCTGCAAAATAAATAATGCAAACAAGCGTGATAACATTTACAAGAAAAATGTAAGGGCATTGCAGCCTTTAGCCCCAATCCCTCCCCCATTCCCCAAATGAACTATAAATCTTGTGCCAGTGTATTTTTTTTAGTTCAGGCGGAAGAGGTCTTTGAAGCCAGTATAAAGTTTTGTTAATATGTCTGTAAATGCATCCATACTTTATAAGAATCAAGAAATATGTATAAAAAGTTTATTTCATTGTGTCATTAACAAGAAAATAGTAAAAATGCATTCATATTGTTCATATGGAATGTCGTGGCCGAGCGGTCTAGCTTACCGGACACAAGTTCTGGTGTTAGCAGCAGAATGTGGGTTTGAATCCCGGCCGTGACACTTGTGTCCTTGAGCAAGACACTTAACCATAATTGCTTCTCTCCACCCAGGGGTTAAATGGGTACCTGTGAGGGCAGAGTTGGTTGATTAGCCCTATATGCGCTGTAATGGCAGCAATTGAGCTGTATACTCCCCAGGGAGCTGAAATGGTTTCAGGAATGATTTATGAGCCTTATGAGCCTTATGAGCCTTATGAGCAGGGGTAATAATATAATGCGCCTTGAGCACCACTCAGTTGGTGGATACGTGCGCTATATAAGTCCACACATTATTATTATATTCATTCCAACGTGGAATTTTTGTCGCATGATAAAAATTAATTTTGAAAATTATTTCATTAATGTTACCGATATTACCTCAGACAAAAATGATTTCAAAAGGTATTCGATACTGTCATCAACTTTACATCAAGAAAGTTTTTTTTAAAGGTTAATACCAATAGTGTATGGTGGCTGTAATCTTTTGTTGGCAAATATGTTTTCTAGGAATAGGGAATATTTTTGCACCCCAAGGTAACTTTTGAACTTACATATGCTTGATGGACAGTGAGGAACTCCTGGAACCATCGCACAACCTGAAAGATTAAACAGTATCCGACACATTATAGAGGTTATGGTATGAAGAATGGCGTAAAACCCTCTATTAGATGCTACTACAGGGCTCATATTTAATTAAAACAATTACCAGATCCCAGGACATGTGCAATTTAATTTTTAAGACTGTGACAGAGAGAAACTTACTTTTCGTGTGATAACTGGGGATGACAACGGAGATTCCAGAGCCCAGTGATGTGATCGTTACTGTGTAGTAACTATCCACCGAAACATTCTGCCAACCGCTGTATTTAAAATTGACCTGCAAAACAAATAGTGTGGCAAAGAATGACAATTATGCAATATATTTAGGATGTGCATGACACATATGACATACAATTTATTATGTCACTGTAGTCTTTGTCTCATGCAAGAGTTCATAAAAAATTCAACATGACAGTTTTTCACCATTCTTACACATTATTTAGGTCTGGGGAAATTTCGTGGAGGCCAGACCTGGAATTTCATTCTTATAGGGGCAAGACCACTTTTCCTGAGTAAAGGGCACTTCCATTATATCAAAATGTCTATGGTGCCATGACTGGCCTCCATAGCATTCCGGGCCATTAGGCCCAATAATGACTCCGGTTTCTGGTCATAGGTTTCGGTGCGGTGACACGCTTTTTCTTTTTTGGCCAATCAGTGATACATGTAGGCCTATATGCGGCTAAAAGAGGCCTCACAAATCGGGCAAACATTCATACCCCTATGTGAAAAAGTCGTTTAAAACACAGCACAGCGGAATTCCAATCAATCTAGCAATTTTAGCTGCAATTGTACATCGTTCAATAGCAAATTGAGTGAGCGAGTGAATGAATGAATGAATGAATAAAATGCTGACGCGCAGGTCTGAGTTGACGTGCGCGAAGACCATGCAGAAACTTTTTTGACTTAGTTTAATTGAGATTGTTTTTATTTAATGCCAATATACACAATGTCTGTAAATGTATCCATACTTTGAAAGAATCGAGAGATATCATCATACAGATTACAGAGTTTGTGTCGATCAGCAGTGATGAATACTACACTTGTATTTTGCTTCAACTAAACAGCCTACTGAGGCCACACTAACGAAAACAGGTCATCTCAAGCCAACTCAAACCCTTGCCAACTTTTATCAGAATTAATAGTCTGCGTGAATTTTTGGTAAATAAATTATTGTGCTTCTCGCAATTAATTTAATAAATGTGTAATTTTGAAATATTTGTTTCCAAAAATTTATTTTCGTTTATTAGTTCTCAAATCAGAAAAACATTTCAATAACCCCACAAACTGAATAAATAATTTACTAAATAAACTCCAGCCCCCAACTCCCGGCAAATTGTTCACGACTAGTCTCACCTTTAAGGCTGCGCCAGGTATCTGGGTATCCGGATACTAATTACCCGTAAGTCTCCAATTTTATGTTTATAAATGTGTGTGGGTAATGGGGGAAAAGTATTACAGAAGTCCACATTTAATAAAACAAAATAAACTTGTGTTCATATTGGTTATTTTATACATTTTATGTGTTTTCACAAAATTGTTTACGGGCACCCGGGTATCTGAAGATTTCAGGTAGGCCTATCCGGTTCCCAAAATAACCGAAAACGCACGGCCTTACTCACCTTATCATAATTAGTTAACGACTGTACCTGAAGTTCACGAATGAAAAGGACATTAATGCATTCGTGGAACCCAACAGGGGAACTTGTTTTCATGAGTTCCACACGAAAACCCTTCAGTCCAGTTAAATTTCCTAAAACCAAAACAGATTAAGAGTCACTGTACATTGTAATTGTTTGATTGGTGTACCCAGAGAAGTGGACCTCACCACCTACCTGCCTGCCAGTGGCGGGCAAAACATTAAAATTACCATTTGATTGGTGGAAACACACATCACGTGTCATCCACTCGTTTTGCCATTGTGTCTTTGCTACAAATTGAGTCCAATAATGAGTCTTGCGTTTTTTAAATGCTGAACAACTTTGGAAAACATGCAAAAAATATCTTTGTGCTTTTTCTCAGAAAAAAAATATGTCAAATAAAAAAAATTAAATTATAAGGACTGAAAAAAGGTAGTAAAAAAAACGCTTTGAGATTCAAAGTATTGTTGAACTAGATTATTTTAGCATAGGAGTGAATTCGTAGGGTGCATCCTTAATACACGTACCTTCGGGAAGATGCCATAAGATGTTCAAACCCAGAAGCAGCTCTCCATTGACTCTATGCGTGACATCCTTGATTGTCACTCCGCTGGGCGCTGCTGGTGTATCACTGATAACTGGCACGTTTTCACAAGAGTCTAAATGTTATCACAAAACTCAGTCAACAATATTGTATCCTGGCAAAACTGTTTCTATATGAATCAAAATATGCATGTTGTGTACTGCTCCCAAGAAAATAATGAATGATGCATTCAAATTTGTGTATTCATTCAAATGTGGAATTTAAGAAAGAATACTCTTTCCTACATTCGAACTGGAAATTATTTCTCTCAAAAATGACAACGCCTCAGACAATACTCTTTCCTACATTCGAACTGGAAATTATATCTCTCAAAAATGACAACCCCTCAGACAACATGATTTATAGGGCAGATTAATACCATCATCAGCTTTATAATAAATAGGTTTTAAATTTAAATTAGATTTAAAAAAAAAAAATTTAATTATTTTTTTAATTACCAATGCTATCCCTTACCTTTGAACTAAATATCGACACAAGGAAGCAACCATTTGTAATAAGAAATTACAAAAACTAAATGGTGTTTACAACATCATTAAAATATGCATATGATTCAGTCGATTTGTATGTATTTCTACACACTTTACTACATTTGAATATAAATTTGTTTTTTTTAAAACTGATGGTGTCGTAAAATGTTCATGTGTTACTGTCACCAAAACTTTTGAGGTTACAAAATTGTTCAAGTAGTGGAAAAATACTTTCACTCCATTTTTACTCCACATTAATGAAGAAGACATTATTATTTGTTATTTTAAAGAGTGGGCAAGCATAGGCTACACTATACAAGGCCACCCTTCCACACCCCCTCTGAATCCTTCCCCTCCCCCTCCGCATTTAAAGTGACCACAAAATCATAATATACATACCACGTTCTGTTTCACAAGTTGTGTTCCAGCCAGGCACAGCAACCTGAAAGATAACCAGAAATTAATATTTTTGTGGGGAAAATTTGCCCTGTGTATGACTGCACATACATTTTTTTGCATTGTGCAGATTTATTATTATTTTTATTTCCTGATAAAAATAATCTACTCAATCAACACATAAATATTTCAATTTAATTATGTCGTTCTCAAAGCCTACCTGAACAATTTTGGAGCTAAGAAAATGTCAGAAAACCATCGTGAGGCTGATGTCTACTGAGCTCACAACTTTGGTAACAGCTAATTGCGTCACCATAAATCGCTTACAAATTTTCATGTGGAATTTTCATAAAATTAAATTTGTTGTTTTAATATTGTGGCGGAATAACTACTGAAAGATGATTTATCTAAGTGATGGCTGAATATCGGCCGGGAGATGCAGGCCCGTTTGGTCGGAAATATACCGCCTATACACAGGTTTACACTGTTCCTTGGTTCAATCTTGGAGCTGGCAAGGACTTACAAAATGATCCACAAAGAGACTACTAAATTAAATGGATTCTGATTTAATAAATCAACTTGAATAATTTTTGAACCCCAAGTGACCGTAATTAATTATGCGTACCCTCCAATAAACCTTAGTGCACCCTCCAATATGCATATTGCGCCACACACGAAGGCGTCGCTAGCTTGGTCTGTACTTTGCTACACTGAGGCCGTCAACCTTCCTTGACCAACGCGACCGCCTCCTCGATCCTCGCATCCACCTTCCACTCTAACAGTACCGGCTATCCCGACTGCTCCTCGGTGGCTGTGACGCAGGCGTCCCAGGCTTATCCACGCTATGCGCGTTCCGCCGTAAGTCCCCGTGGCTGCGCCTCCAGTAGCCTCCTTAGTTTGGTCCGTTGATAGGCCCCAGCTCAGCTTCGTTGGCTAACCTTCTTATTCAAGGGCTTGGCTCGTACTGCCGCTTGCGATCTCAATCGCCAGCTGCGCGCGCCCTCTGTCCGCTACGATTAATTAGCCTGACTTGCGCTACAATATCATTTTATTTTCAATTATCACAATAGTTTTTTTCAACTTTTAGACAGAAGAAATATGTTTTAAGAGACATTGTCTCCGTTGTTGCCCAAGATATCCCCACTACTTTTATGTCCCTGGAGGCACCTGTACGTTTTACGCAACAAATCATTGTCAGCAACCGATTCAGCCCAACTTGGAAGAGCACAATGTCTGTTCATTTACGTGTATTACATGTACACCAGTGGCGGACCGTCAGGGGGGGCTGGGGGGGCAGCCGTCCCCCGGCCCGGAGGGGGGGGGGGCCCGGACCCTTCCCCAAAGAATTTTTTTTTTTTTTTTTTTTTTTTTAACATTCTGGTGGAGGAAGGTTGGGGGTGGGGGGGTGGGGGTGGTTGGGGGACCGGGCCCGAGCTGGAACTTACACAAATCAACCGGGCCCTTTCTTTATTTTGAGCTCCCCTGAAAACATGAAGTGTAATCATGACGGGTCTCTCGGAAATCACGTGTGGTTAGGGAATGATGCCTGGGGGGGGGGGGTGGGCGACCGTGCGCTCTGCCCCCCCGGCCCGGCGGTAACTTGTTCCGCTACTGATGTACACTGCACATCCACAGTCCATACAAACTTGGACTAAATTTCGTAATTGTCAGGCGGGCGCGCCAGTCAGGAATGGGCCTAGTTAATTCATGTCCACAGACCTATCATGTCTGGCATGCTGTGTCCGCAAACCTCTGTTCCCCAGGCCAATTTTCCACCGGAAAATATTTTGATTGAGGTCACATAACAAAATGGGGTCAAATATTATTTTGTTATTATGCTTTAATTATAAATGTACTCTTACTTATAGATGTACATTTAGTAGTCAGAAATGCATTGTAGTTTTGTTTTGTTTTCTTATGCCGAATAAAGCATCAATAACACAAAATATAATAATAATAATAATTAAAAATAAATATAAAAATCTTCATACTTTCGTTAGTTCGTTCTCAGAATCAATAATGTGTTTTGCGTCTTGATTATTTTCTGCTCCACTCATTGAAAGGTCGTTTCCAAGTATAACAGTCGAACTGAAATTCATTGATTAAATTGCCAGATTTCTTGCAAATGGCAATCTATGATTTCAAATGGGTTATTGAATGTCATAATGTAGAGGGTGTATTGTTTACACGACCATGAAAATGATAATGACAATTACGAATATGCTCTCATGATTAGTTTATTTATTTAATTATTTATTTTAAATTCTGTCTCGGGTGTGATAAATTTTCTTTTATCCGGGTCGGTGCAAATACAACCGATGTTGTATCTGCCAAATATTTAACAGAACCTTAACAAATAATTGGGTTTCATATTTATGTTCTGCAATATAATTTTAGTGATCAGAAAGGCATTGCAGATTTGTTTTCTTTCATGAACAAAAAGTAATGCATCAACAATAAAAATTAAAAGTAAACAAAAACATAAATTTACAAAATTATTTCTTTTTGAGAACCACTTCAGCAAAAAAGGTGTTACCGTCTTGCATATGACAGGTTGTTTTCAAATTAATCATTCTAAACAGAAATTCATTAACTATAGTGGAATATATCTCATTAATGACATTATAGGCTTTCAAATGGTTTATATGAATATCATAATATATTGAATGTAGGCATATTGTTTACACGATCACGAAATTGATAATGGCAATTAAGAATTATTCTCTGAATATTAGTTCCATGTTTTGTTTTTACAACGATCTCTCGACTGCAGGACTATCTCGAATTATATTCAATGACGGAAAATGTTGGATCTACGTCCAATTCCACATTCTGACCCAATGGTCACATTAGTGTGGCCCTGGAGGGACACACAAGACCTAAATATTGACGTCAAATTTAATGGAAAATTTCACGACTTTTCACCAAAGTCGCGAAATTTATTCCCGAGTCGCAAAATTTGACGGCAATATTCATGTCTGCGACTTTCCTCCAAGTCACATCAAATTTCATGTCTGTGACTTTCCTCCAAGAGTAGATAGTAGGTTTTGGTCCTGGACCACTTCGGGAAAACCCCCTCTCCCCTCTCCCAAAACTCAGCTCCCCCCAAAAAACCGGTTAAAAGATCTGAGGACGTCAACTTTACCGCCCCACTAATCGCCCCGTTTACTATCCAAAAAAATATATATCGAAAAAAAAAACTTTAACAAATTGAAAAAATAATTTCATAAAATCTAGTAGGATGATAAAGACGATGGATAAATATTTATGGTCAAAGACTGTTGAGCAATTCAAAGAGTTTATTGAAAAAAAAATGTAAAGATGGGCGAGCCATCTGGTAAGTACGGTAAATTGATTAGAAAAGATTATCTCTTGGCGGTTGTAAAACATTTTGATAATTTACCGCCTAAAATGATTATTCCGTGCGAATGGCTTTTAGTGGGTAAAACAAACAAGTGTTGTATACCTAGTGTGGCGGGAGATGTATTTTGTCCGCAACATCATTATCGTGTTCGTAAAGGAAAATCCATATCGGCTCCGTGCAGAGTGTGTAACAAGGGTACTAAAACAAAGTCGCATTTGTGTACAAAATGCGGTAATTATAAAAACAATACATTTTTAAACCGCGTTGAAGCGAGAGCTAGAAGAAATTTTAATCTCTTCATGGAAGAGTTGAAAAATAAAATAGTATTAAAAAGTTGAATTATACGCGGGAGGTCTTTCTAGCGGATCTAAGGCTAGTTTATTATAAATATCGTTGTAAGATTTTTCTATCGAAAAGTTTACTTTAATTTCAAAAGTTTTTCTACAAGGTCTTTTTTTCTTTGTCGATGATGGCTTTGACATCTGGCGGAGCGTCTTTAGGAGTAAATTTTGTTCGAATGTTTTCTTTCATCTCCGAGTACTTGTTTCGCTCCTCGTTGATTAAAACAAATTCTTCTTGGCTTATACAACTGTCTTCGATCGCTTTCGAAACGTGGCTGCCGATGGTGTTAAGTTTACTCTCGGCTAAAACTCTTATCTCGTTGTGTTTCTTTGATTTTTTACCGAGCTTGTATTTCGCGTATTTCATCGCCATCGCCATACCGCCTAACCCGATGGCTACTCCTTCGAGGACGAATCCGACCGGCGATGCTACGACGCTAGCCAGACTGGCAATTCCCATCGCTCCAGCCCGATACCGCCGCATTCGGTCATTGTTTCTACGATAGATAAAGTCTTGAAGATTTTATTGTATTTTTTATACGATCTCTCGCGCTCATTTCTCTCTACGGAAATTTCTTTCTGGATTTCGTTGATTTTGTGTAATCTAAACGCATTCACATCTACATTACCCGAGGTGTCCATGGCTGTTAATGTTGGATATATCTTTGCATCTTTGTAGAAATTTGATCGCAATGAATATACATTATTTTAAAATGCTGTAAATCAATTTTCCCTTCATACGTTCCCATGCCTAGTAATTCATCCGAAAGCCCTAGTAAATTGGCTAGCCCGGATGGCAATTTGATTTGATACCTGGGATCATTAATTTCGAGTAAAGATTCACCGGTTGTTTCATTATTGTCGAACGTTACCCAGGGTGTCTTATGTACGATAATATCGATAATTTGTTTTATATTGTAAAGTCCAGGTCTGATGGTCGTAGAATGATCGGTCGGTTGACCTCCAGCCGCACCAATTTTACGGCGCAATATTTTTTCTTTCTTGCGCACATTATAGTAGCCGACCCAAAAGTTGACGGTCTTTAACGATATCAGAAGTTTACCATCTCGATTATCGATTGTATTATCTAATACGACGGGCTTGTCAAAATTTTTAATTTCAATCGTATGATGCATTTTATTATAAACAAAAATATAAAAATAATGTTAGTTTATAATAAAATGACGCTTCCTTTAGCATTTCAGAGTAATATATCAAAGCGGTATCGACAATCTGGAAATTTTAAATCTGGAAGATTTCTTCCAGCGACTTGTCTATTCAAAAGATTTACGTGACAGAAAACGATTTTGTACAAGTAGAACTCGCCTTTTAGCAAGTACAAGTTACCTCACGTCAATAGCGACGAGATTGTAGCTGGAATTCGTATCCGCTAAAGTTTTATCAGAATCAAATGAATTTTGTAACGTGGTGTAGTACGACGGGGAGTGGAGTGAGTTACGAACATTTACTCCATTCGAATCCGATGATTAGTAGTTTTTTTTCAAATTCCACGTCTATTATCAAATTAGACGATTGCTCAAAGAAATGAGCTGTCCCGCATCTTTTCAAAATTTTTGGAGCGCGTTTGAAAACAATATAGACATTGGCGCGTATAATAAAATATGTAGAGACTTTCACGTCTCGCCAGTATCTGATTGGAAACAACAGGACAAAAACTCGAGAGGATTGGGAATAGCCTATTATTACGACAACGGTTACATTCCGGTACCTGGGAAAGACTACGATAATTCAAGCCTGCATGTTTCGTTCTCTAACGAGAACGATTATTCAGACGCGACAAAGATGGGTTTTGGAGATCTTCCCTCGACGTTTACAGTCGACTACATTTCACAATCTCCCGATACCCAACAAGCTTGGGTTAAATTTATACTCGAGTTGGGATTGGCTCAAAGCTTTACGGATATAGGTATAATATATGAACGAATCAACGACTCTATAAGAACGTACGTTTACGCGGTGCTAGGAGCTCAAGCTCAAGCTAAAACTGAAATTCAATTGTTTATCTCCCGACGCAAGAATTAATCTATATATATATATCGCGGAACCCGCTGCTATATAGGATTCTAGCCGGCGAATCGTCATCGGGCAAGCTCGGTGGTCGAGAGGTTAAGACGTCTGCACTAGTAAGGTTGTGGGTTCGAATCCCGCCCGAGTCGCCTGTGTAGTTTTTTCACAGACGCTTGGAAAGCACTGAGCATACAGTGCTATACACACGTCGGTGTAGGGCAAAAGTAAATCAATTATGTTTTAGCTGTTGACGTATATTTTCAGCCAATTCTTCATTTCCCTGCTTTTCAGCGTCAGAAATAAATGTTTGAATATTTGATATTTCTTCGTCGATTTTGCTCAATTTGGCTAAATTATTTATGAGTTCACCTCGAGTCATTTGCAAAGCTTTATCAAGACCCAACAGTTCTCGTAATGGAAGTCCATCTGTTTGCGTTTCTTTTTGAAGAATAGAAATTGTTTCATCCAAGTTTTGCTCTACATCCGTCGCAACTTGCGGTAAATCCTGCATCTCAATGCTTTCAACATTTATTTCATTAATCTCATTGACGGCATTAGCGGATCCAGGGGGGGGGGGGCTAAGGGGGCTGTAGCCCCCCTAAAATCGTAAAAAAAAAAACAATTAAAGGAGAGAAAGAGAGAGGGGAGGGGAGAACGCACTCCCATTCCCACAGTGTGCTTTGTTTTTCTCTCCCTTTGATTATTTCATTGTAATTTTTGTAGTACTAAAATAATTGTTTTTGATTCTCAGCCCCCCTAAAAAATGTTCTGGATCCGCCCATGGACGGGTTGTCGTAACTCTGCACTAGTTTTTCTCGAGATATTGGGGCCATAATCGAATATACCCAACTGTTCTCTAATGAAACTAGTTCCGCTATATCCAGCTATTCTGGCTCTATTGTATATTGTACTTAGTTGGGCAAAATCTCTTGGTTTCTTATCAAGCGTTAACTTTACATTTTTGTAATAAAAACCATCGCCAAGAATATTTTTTTTTTCGTATTGCGGTAGTTTGACGATTTTATATTTTGTGTTTTTATTTACATGTTCGGTAAATTTGTCAGCCATTTGGCTTGATAGTTGCGCTGATGGATCCAAGTTAAAAGTGCTTTCATCATCTCGCCAACTATTTAATCTGTCTAGGCTTCATCGTGATTATCTTGTTCAAAGTCATCATCTTGTTGATCGTCTGGGACGTTAAAATCATCCATTTCAACTCCTCTTTCTGCCATACTATTTACAATTAGTTTTTATTTTTATCTTGTTTGAATAATTTATAACTCACGTAGCCTACTACTCCCATGCCCAAGATGATGAACAAGACTTCTCTGGTTTTTTGATCTTCGCTAGGACTGGAGCGTAAAAATCGGCTAGTTTAGGCTCGTCGTATAAACTCGGCGGTAAATCGAGTTGACTGCCGGTAACGATATAATATTCATTCATTGCTTCGTTTATATCGGTAAAAGTTTTTTGAGCGCGCGATTCTTTTTTGAGTCGGTCGTTCATGTAATCTAGATATTTCGAGCGCTCTTTGGACCATTCGTCTCTAGCTTTAGCAAGTTTTTCTAGCGCTAAATCGTGCCTCTTTCGTTCCTTTTCCGCTTCGTTGGAACGTAAACTGGAAAATAAAAAAATTGATCCGGAAAAAGCGAGGGCGTTTACTACAGCGCCTCCAATCATCATCGCTATAGACACCATTTTATTATAAACATTTTTTTAAATTTAATAAAATAATAGTACATGTTAAATATGAGCGAAGCATTTGGGCACAAACTAAATCCGTACAGGCGATTGAGAAATTCAAAAGGTATAAAAGGAATACGGCAAAAAGTCGTCATCACAAACAATCCGAGCACCATCGATGAAAATCAACTGTTGACGGTTAGTTTCCCAAATTTGGGAAAAGACGACGTAATCGTTCCAGGATCGGCCAGATTGGCTTTTAACATTACTCTAGAATCCGCCGAAGATGAAGAGCGAACCATCGTACATAATATAGGCAGAGCCATCGTTAAAAATATTTCCATTAAATTTGAAGGAAATGAAGTGTATTCTTTAAAAGATGCGGATGTGTACAATTGTTTCAAAGACACGTGGTTGACAAAACACCAACTCGAAAATCTAGCGTATCAAGGAATCGAATCGGATAATATAACTAAATTAAGAGTAGACGCCAGCGGCAGCGATACTACAGCCAACGGAGGAAAAGACAAGGCTGTCGCGGATACTTATAAAAATAGATTTTACATTCCACTCGACTTTGAACTATTGACCGATCATCAACCCTATTATCAAGCCGGGCTGACAGATCGGCTAACTTATGAACTCACGTTTAATAAATATTCCAAAGTTATCAAAAGCTCAGACGCCGATAGCTAATATGTCATAAGCGGAATTTCTCTAAAATACGAGATTGTCACCAATCCACAACTCGCTCAAATGATTAAAAATCAATATAGCAAAAAGTTGGTGGTATTATACGACAGAGTCTTGAGACACTGTATAAAACCGCTAAACAAGAGAGATAAAACGTGGAATAAATCTAAATACTCCGGCAAAAAGCATGAAGGGAATATTGGTGCTATTCAAAGACCCTACTGAAAAGTCTTCTTTAAAATGTTATAATCCAAAGATTGATAAAATCTCAATTACTATCGAAGGAATTCCCAATCAACTTTACGCGCAAGGGATGCGCAGGTATCAACACTGGGAAGAAATTCAGAAATATTTCGGAGATTCGAGAGAAGAACACGCCATGGGAGTAACCAAGGCTTTGGGTCTGTCGGATATGAAACTCAAAGATTACCTAGTAGATAAATACGGTTTGTTTTTAGATTTGAGAAGCAACGATGATAACAAAGTTCATGGTAGTGGCAGATGGATAGAAAACGCATCCGAAGGAATTACCATTCAGCTCGAAAAGCAGTCGGAAACTGCCGGCGAATTAAACTGCTACATTAACATCATCACGGACGCTCAATTCAATATCGAAAATGGACGATTTCATTCCGCGATATATTAAAAAAAATCATGTTGAATATTATTAAACATGTTACCGAAATATCCACACGCTGCATTGATTTGCGGTCAGACCGGATGCGGAAAAACAGAATTTAAATCTATTGGAAGATGAAAAATAATATCGTAAATATTTTGAGCATATATTCATACTATGTCCGACCATTGCCGAAAATCTCGCCTACCAAAACAGAAGGTGGATTTGGAACGATGAGCGAGTGTACATTAACGACTTGACCAACTCCACGCTGGACAGAGTTATAGAAATTTACCACGATGTCTTCAAAGGAGATGAGACGCTGTTTATCATCGACGACTGCTCCGCAACCAAAGCGTTAAAACATAGAAAATACGACGAGAATAATAAATGTATGACTAGCGAGTTGGCTTTTAGCGGTAGGCACGCCAAACACAGCTGTTAGATTCTTTCGCAAAAATATAATAGCGTGTTGAAAGATTTTAGAGAGCAACTAAAGTGGTTGTGTATATTTTATTGCAAAGATAGAGACTCGTTCGAAAATTGTCTTCGAGAAAATGACGTCATACCGGACCAAGAGACCAGAAGAGAAATTAGTCAAAAATTAAAAAAGCCAAACATTGCAAGTTGATTTTAAAAACAGATCAACCAACCAATTACGTAATACTAGACGGATCTGACCAGGTTGCAGCAAGTCACTTGGACAGGTCACTTGATAGGTTGTAGTAGGTCACTTGACACGTTGTAGTAGGTCACTTGACTGGTTGTAGTAGGTCACTTGACAAGTTACTTGATAGGTCGTAGTAGGTGACTTGATAGGTCGTAGTAGGTTACTCGATAGGTCGTAGTAGGTTGCTTGATAGGTCGTAGTAAGTTGTAAGATTATAATGTTTAGTTGGATTTTAAGCGCTGTGGGACCCTGTGGATGCCTTGTGCATTTCATTTACACCTGTGTAAAGAGCGCTATATAAATGTTCAGATTATTATTATTATTATTATTATTTTGTGTATTTACAAACTGTTTGGTACTCGGTGGACTCGTATTTTTGATTCATAAATACTCGTACGTAAATGTAGAATTTATAAAACCGTTGACTAGAGCGAAGCAAATATTTAAAAAATATAACAAGTTTTATATAATAATGGAAGAAGTTGCGAAAATTCTAAACGAACAACCGCAAGCAAGTTGCGTTGAAAATATCGCCCTAACTGTCCAATTGACAATAAGCTCAGCGATCGATTGTTAGCCGTCGTAGCTGGAGGAAACTCGAAGAAATATTTCGGTAAAGAGTATACCATTTCCGAGATTGAAACTTTAAACTTGGTCGAACAAGATAAATTATACGCGCGATACGAAGCGAGACTATATAGGTCGTGAAATAATACCCTCATTGGGCTCATCGATCATAAGTCTTTACGCTAGAGCGCTGGGATCCGGATTAAACTTGATCGATGTGATGAGATACGAATTTACGATCGATAACGAAGATGGTTTAATTACCGATTTAGAAAAAGACCCTTTCGTCTCGAGCGCTCTTTCTTGCGGATTATGCGAAGTATACTACAAGTACGGAAAATTATTAGCGCCAATTACAGGGGCGCTAATTTCGGCGAAACATTTTAAAATAAAAAATTCTTGTCTAGATTATAAAGACGATGGAGCGAGAGAAAACGGAGGAGACGCCCGTAAACCAAGTAACGAAAACACCGACTAAAATAAAAAATCCAAATCGAGTCGCGGCTGGTAAAAGACTCGCAGAACTTAATAAAAAGAAAAAGCAAAGTTTAAAAAAGAAAGCCATCGACGACGCTGTCGAACCAAGCACATCTCCGAGTGCGAAAGAAGAAAGCGACGGAGTAAACACACTTTACATCGGACTGGGAGTAGCGGTCGTTGGAGGTATTGCATATTTTATCTACAAGGCGCTAAACTCTGACCAAAAAAAACCCCGTAGAAATTGCTGCGCAATCAGCCCCAGAACCCGTAAAAACTGCTACTGATAAAGAAGTTGATGTATTCGAAATGGAGTAAAAAATTAATTTAAAAAAATATCGTCTATAATATAAAATGTCTGCGCTAGATACAAACAGCATCGTCAATACAGCCTATCACGGAGAAGTTGTAGGAATTATAACCGTCATTTATAGAATGGCCGCTAGAAAAGTGTTTAAAATAAAACCAGCCGATTTGGGGAAACTGGATTTAAGCGACAGTCTAAAGCTCACGGCGACGGTCGGGTCGGCGCTAATGAACGTGGTTGGTTCAACAAGGAATTTTACCTAAAATATTATAAATTCTCCCACTTAAAAAAATTTAAATAATAAATGGATAAGCGTACAAGATTAAAACTCGAAAACGCCTATTACAGCCCGAAAGGATATTGGAAGGGTCTAGGAGTGATTGAGAAATTAGCCAAACAAACTAAAATTTCTGAAAGTACAACTCGACAGTGGTTGAAAAAGCAAGCGTTATGGCAGATTTATCTCCCATACGCCAAATACATCCCCAGGCCGACTAGCGCGAGCGCACTCGCAAGAAAAACCAAACGAGGTCCATCAGGCTCGGTAAAAAAGTTTACAAGTACGCATTAACAATCTCCGACGAAGCGAGTAGGTACAAGGAGGCCGAACCGTTGGTTGACAAGACTGCCGTGCAAGTCGGTAACGCGTTTGAAAAAATTTACAAGAGGAGTCCGCTAACTTGGCCAAAAATTCTCAAAGTCTATCCGGGAAAAGAATTTATGGCGAGCGTAAATAGCCTAATGAGTAAAAAAGGCGTAAAGATACAGAGAGGCGAGGTCGGAAATCATAGAGCGCAGGGCATCGTGGAACGATTAAACAGAACTTTAGCCGAGAGATTGTTTTCTCATCAATACGCGCAAGAAATGGTAAATAATGCAAGATCTAGAGAATGGGTAAATAGGCTATCGCGAGTCATCGAGGCTCTAAACAACGAAGAAACTAGACTCATTGGATTAAAACCTAAATATGCCATCAAACAAAAATTTGTTGAGCAAAAGCCAGCCTCTCCATCTCGACAATCCAATGGGAAAAATGAAAACAAAATTGCTAGAAACGCGCTCGTTAGATATTTATACGCGCCCGGGCCAGGGAGCCGAGAATGATACTAGGCGCAGAGAGACGGATCCCATATGGTCCATTAAAACATACGCCATTAAAAATTATACAGTAGCCAAAAATCAACCCATATTGTATTATTTAGAATCGGGTCCTACTCGATATTTTGTGAGAGAAGAATTGCAAATAGTGCCAATCAATACTGAATTACCGCCTAAAAATATTTAATTTCAAAAATAACATTATAGCGATTAATTTTTGTTAAAAAAATATATATATTAAAAAAAAATTAGAAAAAATTAAAAAAAATTAGCTCGCGCGAGCTAAACTAGACCAAATTCTGATATGGCCGCGCTTAGCAACCAGGATACCGCGGTTGCCTTTATTAGTTAAGGCAGCCTTAGCAACCGGGACACCGCGGTGTCCCCACCTCACACCTACTCTTCAATTCTCACCAAATTCTGCTGACTCGTTCATAATTTCACACACGCGAACTAGACTTTATTCTGATATGGCCGCGCTTAGCAACGAGAATAACGCGTTGCCTTTATTCGCTAAGGCAGCCTTAGCAACCGGGACACCGCGGTGTTCCCACCTCACACCTACTCTTCAATTGTCACCAAATTCTGCTGAATCATTTGATTTCACACACGCGAACTAGACCAAATTCTGATATGGCCGCGTTTAGCAACGAGAATAACGAGTTGCCTTTATTCGCTAAGGCAGCTTTAGCAACCGGGACGCCGCGGTGTCCTTTATTCGTTGACTTGTTCATAATTTCGCAACACGCCTTTTGTTTGGCGTAACAAAAGGCGTGTGACTCATACATCACGTGATTTGTGGGCGCTATACTCTATTTGTGGGCGCTATATGTATTTTTTTACATTTATTCAACTAGTAAAGGTGACACTAACATCTGGCACAATCAGCCTTGTTGTACATGTATCTCAAGCAAGAAACCTTAATCGAGATAAATGAGTATAAAGTAGTGCATCTTTTCAGTGACACACGAGTATAAATTATTTCGGATCGAGTTGTTTCTGTTTTGTAATTTATAATGACCGTAAGATAAATTATGAATTCCGCCCTCTTTGTATCCAGCGGTGATAAGGATATTTTATTGACGCGTGTCGTGAAAATGCTATGATTTTCATTTCTAATAAAATTCATAGAGTGGGAACTTTGCCCAAACGTTCTTAGCGGGCTCATATTGTTCGTCCGTAATGCCTTCATCGTTCAAGCTACTATAAAAAGCGTCTTTCGGAGGAAGACTCGTTTCTTCAAAACGTTCAAAATTATCCATGTACTCGTAGGGATAGATACCTTTTTTAAAACGCAATTTCATCTTGTTTGGGTCCGGTTCGTAATTTTTAGATATTAGTAAAGAATCGGGATTGTTTGATTTAACGAGTTTATCGAGTGAAGCCAGTAAAAATTTAGCGCTGTCGATAAATCGCAGTTGCCCGATTGAAAAAGAAATATACTTTTCCATGTTTTTTGGGATGCACTTTAGATTTGCTTTGGTTAGACTAGTAGCTTAGATGAGAGTCATATCCTCGCAAATTATGAAATACCACCGGATGGGCGTTTTGGTTGGCTTTATGCTCAGTTTTAAATTACAGTCATCATGCGCCGCTCCTCGATATTTTCCAGTATTGTGGCAATGATCGCGTACTTTCTTGTCGACTTTGTAAAAATATTTTTCGCAAATCCAACACTTGGTGGATTTTTAAAAATAATTTTTCACTTGGTCTATCGTCATAAACATATTTTTAGTTTTTTTTTTAAATATCTCGTTGAAGTTTTCTACTTCAAAAAGTGTTTTGAGGCATCTTTCCCCGTATACCTTGGGTGGTTGAGTTTGACCGTCGCATCTAACGACTATGTACGCATACCCACAAACTATACGTGTTCTTGTAATTTTTTTAAAGTATTGGTTGTACTCGCATCGTCAATCTTTTTAATTAACGCTTCAAAGCCCGCGTATATGACGAAAGGAACTTTTATCTTTTTATAAAAATTTTGAAAACACATATTATTTTTACCCTCACTCGGCATCACGATTTTAACCTCTCTGCCGCCAATTCCCTCACACTCGGGAATGTGTTTTTGGAGCAGGGCTTCGGTGGTGTAACCGTGTAAACATCTCGCGCAAAAATGTTTACGATTTTTATGTTTTGTTTGATCGAAAAGTAAACGGTTAAAATCCTTAATCCAAACGTAGTGCGATTTGTTTTCTTCGTGAATTAACAATAAATTAAGACGAGCCATATCCGCGGGTTGCTCGCTAAGCTGGTAAACTACGATGGAATTTTCGTAACCAAAAACGTTTATAGCCAACTTGTTTTGTTTCTGTACTTTTTTGACTTTATCGATCGGAGTTGGAGCATCGATCCCGTCAAAATTTAAACCATCTTCCGACGGATAGCTAGAAATTCTATCCGAATGACTCGCGGGAAAAAGAGCAGAACGCAGCGCCCACCTCAGACAATCATCATCCTCGTTTTTGACATTGACGCATGCTTTTTTGTCTCTTTTATATTTCGGTAGTAAAGAGCCGCCTCTCAAGGGTTGATATCTCGCGATGGTAATTCTCATAGTTTCAACACGATCTATGATCCATCCAGAACCGTTGTGCGTCCACTTTTCTATAGCCTCATTAATTTCCGCAAAGGCTGTGGTAAATACATCTTCAATCTCGTTCGGATCGAGTAAAACGATGTAGCGTTTGTTATGCCAACATTGGAAATTCATAAACGATCGTACCATCGGGTTTCTCTTTATGCAATTGAATCTCCAAATAAATCATAAACTTTATCCCTCCAAATTCTCGCAAGTCTGAGGTTAACTTGTCTACAATCTTTGACTTGACCGCGTTAAAAAATACAATTGGATCTTTTTCCTTACTATGACCGATCGGTGCGGTCATATTTCGCTGCCGCAAATACATTCCGCCATCGATTGGTGGTTCATCAAAGATCAATTCCTCTTCTTCAGGAGCGTAAAACCTTTTAAGTGCGTCGATGTAGTCTTTTTGATGTGTCCTCTTCTCCCGCTGAAATGTTTTGGTAGGGGAATATTTTCAGCTTCTAAACGCTCTTTTAGTTGAGCCAATTTTAATTTATACAATGGCGTTGGCCTCTGTTGTATTTTGTATCTTTTTACTGCGTTATAATATGCCTCTTTTTTTCTTGCCTACTCAATCCACTCTCTAGCTCCACCGATAGTTCACGCTCGCTAGCAAAATTTATCAATTCGCCCAATGTCCACCTCGATAAATATTTGGCCATCGTCTTTATCATCCTACTAGATTTTATGAAATTATTTTTAAAATTTTGTTAGTTTTTTTATATATATATTTTTTTGGATAGTAAACGGGGCGATTAGTTGGGCGGTAAAGTTGACATCCTCAGATCCTTTTTTGAATTCTCATTTTGCGAAATTGATTGCCGTTGTGCGAAAATGAAAGTAACATTTTAGTGAAAATCTCCAGTCTAACTAACTCTGCTAAACTGGATGAAGAATGTGCATTACTAAAAAAAGAACGACGTAGGCCTATATGCTAAATTGAATATAATGCCACATGAATTCGCATAGCCTGAAAATGAAATTGAATGTTTGAATTGTTAATTTGAAACACAGTAACAACTGGAGAGGCAACATCGCTTTAATATGAACGTATGGTGAAATTGGCCGCTTATTTGCCGAAATTGACCGGGAAAACCTATATATAAAGCCAACTTACTGGACTAAAAGAAACAAACAGAATAAATATTTAAACAAACCAAATTTCCCCCTTTTTTGCACGAATTATTCCCTCATTATTTTTGTTACCGCATGAAAAATTCTGAGGAATGATCCTATTGACCACCCTCGGGCCAAAAAGTGGGTGTATATATTGGACTGCCGTACGATAGTCATTGCCTTGTTCGATGATTTTTGTAAAAGTAACTTACCACATCTGGACAGACATCACATGTGACAACTGAAAACAAGAAGACGGTCACCAGCAGAACTTGCATCAGATATACATCACATCTCTCCCCCATCTTTATGCCTGATGAAATCTATCACCAGCTTGATACAACATTCATTTGAACAGATAATTGCTCCAAAATGCATGAACATGCAGAGTATATGACAGACAACGTTATTTAGGCAAGAGACTCTTCCTTCCTATTTAGACCGAATCCCAGAGTCTCCTATTTTTAGAATAATGAAACAGGACTGTGAACAAAAGAGGCACTCCGCCGACTATGAGTATGATTAGGTCAATGAAAAGTCTCCGGTTTCTGATCATCGGTCGGCTTCAAAATCGGTGCGGCGACGCGCTTTTTTATTTGTTATTATTATTGTTTATTTTATTTGGTAATCAACAGGGAAATATGTGATACATATACTATACACGCGGCGACCAAATTTTCTATACGCAAAGTATGGTGGCTAAGAGAGGCCTCACAAATCGGGCAAACTTTCATACACCTCTGTGAACAAGTCGTTTAAACACAGCACGGCAGAATTACAATCGATCCGGCAATTTTGGTTTGTATGTTTTTAATACACGATCCGTTGCCGCACACTGCACGAAGGCGCTATACGAACTATTATAATTATGCGAGCACTAACCGCTATCAAACGGTTCGTGTGTGATAGCAGTTCATATAGCGCCCTCGTGCGGCGTGCAGCGTACCGCGACGGATTGTGTATCAAAAACATACAAACACAGTCTTGAACCAAGACTAATCAAACAACAGTTAATTTATCCAATCAGTATACTAGATGGCACATAAAGTAGCCAGTAGGTGGAGGTGTTACTTGTAGTCAATAGCATACCTAATTCTTTGGTTTGGTCCGCCAATGCAAAGAACATTATTTTGGCGGGAACCAAGAATTCTGGCACTTGGTCACAGCGTTTCCAAGAAAAATGGTGATGCAGAAAATGTTGGTATATTGTGGTTGTAGTCACCCACGTACTACCGCCCCATATATCCGCCTTTTTGTAATATTGTTTTAGGAGGCTTCATAAACAAGTATAATTTTATTATGATTTTGTGTAGGCCTATTTAAATATAATTATTGTGTTTAGGAAGTACACAGCCAACGTAAAAGGTCACTTACTTGCATTATGACTGTAGTGGTTTTGTTGCACGAATTGACAACTCTTGTATGTTAAGTTAATTACACTATCTGAAAATCTGGCGCAGTAACAACACTTTCCGTTTTCACTGTGTGCTATTCCGACCGACCTCCACAGTGAAGTATTGCTGTGTCTGTACGAACATTAAGAATTTGTTGTAACATTACAGGAGTTTTTTTTTTTTTACTATGAATGTGTTTAAAATGTAAATATGGGGCTCCCATTGCCCCATAAATTTAAGTTAGTATGAGCCAAGGTGCCCAATTGCTGACTGTATGTGTCATTTATGTGCACAATTAAGAATTTATTCGTATAAATTGGTCTGCCCCAATTTTTTCCTGGATAGTGTACCCAGTGTGTGTGAGTATTTTTGCCGGCTTTCTCTTCATAACGATTTTGCTGTGGTATTTATTCACCAAAATTAATTTACATGTTTGAATGTGTTTTGTATCAGTTAACAAATATCACTAGAAGTCTATAATAGACAAGATTGCAAAAAACAATAATAAAAAATAATGATAATAATATAATATAAATAAATAAAATATATAAAATAAATAAATAAAATAAAATAAAAAAGTGCGTCACCACACTGATTTTGAAGCTGTATATGACCGTGCCAGTTAACTTCCTCACAGTGCTTAACTGAAATCCAGAGTGAAGATTAAATCAGTAAAAAGTTGTGTTGGTTTAGTCTAAGGAAATGTTATTTTGAATGTTATATGAAATTGCACTGGCAGCTGATATCATCAGGGAATGTTAGAACAAGTCAGGTCGTCACTAAGTGCATAGATAAATGTTTTAATTTTAAAATTAATAATTTTTTTAAACATCATTATGTCTATGTGCTTGTATCTGAGAAAGTAAGATAGTGGCCAAACTATACTCGGTACAACAGTTCCATTTCATAGAAATGCTCAGCAGAGAATATTGCTTATAGCAATTTTTTCGCTTATCATTATATAACAGACTACCAGCCAAATTACACATATATTTTTATACCAAGTTACAAGTCTGACATTAAGAACACACTGTCGTAAAGATTGTCCTCTATAGTGTATGTGACAATTCCATAGGAGTGGGGTTTGTAATGAAAAAAGTTAGGCAAGTTAATCACCCTTCAATTCGCACCTTCACCCAATGTTTGTTTATGCCACAGGCCAGGGAAGGCGAAAATCTCGCGCGGTAGCCAACACAGCGTGAGGTCATTGCCTATAATCCAATGCATGTATGTGAGTTGGTTTTGTGTAAGAGTGTTCAGTGTAGGCTATATGGAAGGGGGTATAGTGTCATGCGTATGCTCAGATGAAAATCATATAGGAAAGAAAACAGTGAATCCATCCCGGATCTTGTTGTACTGTTAATCTAGTCTAGTACGCATAACTCCCAGTCTGCTTTTACACTGATCAGTGCAGTACGTGGCTTTATATCGCTGTAAATGATTGACTCCTAAATAATAATAAATCAATCCTTGAAAAGAAGGTTCTCTTCCTTCCTCCATGATTTTACATAGTGTATTGTTCCAGATAAGTAGTGTTGTAGTGGGGTTAGCTGCACAGATTTGTTTTGGCCGCATTCAAAGGAAACGGTGAATTTGCGGAAAAGGGTCGGGGTTCAGAGAAAAAGAAAGATTTCCCTTAAGTTTAAAGACTAAAAGTGATTTCAGTTAAATTGTTTCTTAGAAAGTTATAACATTACCAGTTGCTTTAGAACCCATCTATTAAAGCGCTGGCTCTTTAATACTCATTTTATGGGGTATACCATAGACGCATATTATGGAAGGCAACACAAACATGTAGGCGTGAAAGAAAAAAGTGCACATCCTTTCTTGTATTTTTAGTCATATGAAACGTATTGAAATGAGTCACAATAAGGGTTACGATCAGATGATTTGCAAAAGCATAGCTAGCTTTCAAACTGCAACTGGACAGATGAATAACTTTGAATATGTCTGGTTTTGTAATAGAATATGCAAAGTAGATGGCTGTGAACACTCCCGAAGTAGTTGCATAAAACAATCAAGTTTTTCCTGTGGTATTTTAAAAGAGTTCGAGGCTTCGAGCATTGGTATAAATTAAGATACCAAGACAAGTGATTAGTAAGACTAATTGCGGTGACACCATGTGGAATCTCAATTGAGTAGCACAGCGAAGCCGGTTCCAAACCCCGAAAGCAAGGTAAGTAATCTAACCCTCTCTGCTTGTCTCCCCTATCTAGGTTCGACGTCTCACAAACTACAGCGCATCCTCCGACGAGCAGGCATCGATGTGTTCCACTCAGCCCCCAGCAAACTCCAAGGACTTCTACACACCCACAAGGACAAACCGGACCCAAACAACAGAGCGGGAGTCTACCGGATCCCCTGTGAGTGCGGTAAGGTGTACATCGGCGAAACAGGACGCAACCTCCCCATCAGATTGAAGGAACACCGAGCACACGGCCGCAGAGGAGATTTCGAGAAGTCCGCCATCGTCAAGCACTCGCACATCAAGGACCACCAAATCGACTGGCAGGCAGCCCAACTCATCACACCCATCGACACATGGCACCCCAGACGCATCAGAGAGGCCATCGAGATCGTCAAACACGACACTGTGCCACAGGACATCGGCTTCTACATCAGCGACATTTGGCGACATTTGGCGACCACTACTACGGACTGAAGGATCTTCTATATCCAAAGTCCATAACCCACCCCGGACCGAGGGATCTCCTATATCCTAAGTCAACCACCCTCCATCCCCCTGTGCTTGTTAACAACTGATTCAGTTCAGTGAGCACACACTCCTCTCCCCCAACCCCTAGGATCCTAGTCTCAACAGTTCCCGCCTGCGCGCCTCAACGATCTAATCCTCCAGCATCCATTCATGGGATGATCTTCCAGCAGTCTACTTAAGCAGCAGCATTTTCCAGAGTCCGGCATTCTCCTGAGGACGATCAGAGCATACTGATCGAAACGTCGACTTGTACCTCCAGTTCTTTTCAGAACTAATTACGACTCAATTGAAATTCCACATGGTGTCACCGCAATTAGTCTTACTTATCATCCTCACAATGCAAAGCTACAAGTTTTACCAAGACAAGTGATTGTTTGGGAAGGGCTATCCATCTTTGACCAATTTATATTAAATACTAACCATAAAGTAAAACAAGTAATTAAAATGCAATTGACAAGCCTCCCGTGTATTTTCAATTTTGATGAGAAAATCATCCAGGTAAGCAACGACCCCAATTACATTTAGTGCCATAAAAATAAGGAAAGGCACTAACACAAACAACCTGGGCCTACCCATTGAATTATTTTGGCGTGAAAGAAAAAAGTGCAAATCATTTCTCGTATTTTTAGTCATATAAAACGTACTGAAATGAGTCGTTGCGCTCGGATGACTTTCAAAAAGCCTAGTTAGCTTTCAAACTGCAACTGGACGGACGATTAATGATGTAACTGGGTGTAACTTTGAATATGTCTGTTTTTTTTATAGAATATGCCACCAAATGTACACTGGTGTTTATTTTTCAAAAGGAACTATACATCTCAAATGGCATCTCAAATTACATCTAAATATTAAATAAATTCTTGACACTTATGATGTGGAGAAGTACAAAATGTACAAACTTTGAATTTAATGCATGCAAATACGCTTGCCTGTTGGGAAATCTCCTGGGTATACCGTACTCTACAAGGTCACGCAAAGTGTAAACGAATCATATAGTCTACACAAACAGAAATAATGGAATCAGTGAATATTCAAGTCATGTTTATAACTTCCTCCGCTTAAACTGTCTCATTGGTTATTTTATTTACTACCTAGGCCATGATATGGGTTTGGAGGTAACCTCTGCTTCATAATATATAATTATGTTGTCTTAAGTTAAAGTTCATAAATGTACTTATGGATCAATGTAAAATCGGCCATGAACACGGAAAATATCGCTTTACGCATTTACCACTGATTCTCATTTTGCCCACAACTGAAAACCCTGACTATATTTACCTGGATATAGTTGGTAGAGCACTCGTAAGGTATTCGAGAGGTCGCGGGTTCGAGTCCGGCATCGGCCAACTTTTGTTTGCTCGCTTCCCTTTTATATAATATTTCAGGTCAGTTTCTCCCTATATATATATATTTATTCTGTGTACAACCACGTAAAAGGCTTGTGTCCCGTTGTGTGATCCCCACTACTGTTGCCCAGGTTGTTTGCATCTGACCGGGGCTTGATCCCTGGGCGCTATATGTATTTTTTAAACATTTATTCAACTAGTAAAGGTGACACTAACATCTGACACAATCAGCCTTGTTATACATGTATCTCAAGCAAGAAACCTTAATCGAGATAAATGAGTATAAAGTAGTGCATCTTTTCAGTGACACACGAGTATAAATTATTTCAGATCGAGCTGTTTCTGTTTTGTAATTTATAATGACCGTAAGATAAATTATGAATTCCGCCCGGTAGTATATACCTCTTTGTATCCAGCGGTGATAAGGATATTTTATTGACGCGTGTCGTGAAAATGCTATGATTTTCATTTCTAATAAAATTCATAGAGTGGGAACTTTGCCCAAACGTTCTTAGCGGGCTCATATTGTTCGTCCGTAATGCCTTCATCGTTCAAGCTACTATAAAAGCGTCTTTCGGAGGAAGACTCGTTTCTTCAAAACGTTCAAAATTATCCATGTACTTGTTTGGGTCCGGTTCGTACTTTTAGATATTAGTAAAGAATCGGGATTGTTTGATTTAACGAGTTTATCGAGTGAAGCCAGTAAAATTGAGCGCTGTCGATAAATCGCAGTTGCCCGATTGAAAAGAAATATACTTTTCCATGTTTTTGGGATGCACTTTAGATTTGCTTTGGTTAGACTAGTAGCTTGCACGATGAGATGAGAGTCATATCCTCGCAAATTATGAAATACCACCGGATGGGCGTTTGGTTGGCTTTATGCTCAGTTTTAAATTACAGTCATCATGCGCCGCTCCTCGATATTTTCCAGTAATGTGGCAATGATCGCGTACTTTCTTGTCGCCTTTGTAAAATATTTTCGCAAATCCAACACTTGGTGGATTTAAAAAAATAATTTTTCACTTGGTCTATCGTCATAAACATATTTTTAGGTTTTGTTTTCTACTTGTTTTAACAACGAGTCCAAAAAGTGTTTTGAGGCATCTTTCCCCGTATACCTTGGGTGGTTGAGTTTGACCGTCGCATCTAACGACTATGTACGCATACACACAAACTATACGTGTTCTTGTAAAAAAAAATTAGTATTGGTTGTACTCGCATCGTCAATCTTTTTAATTAACGCTTCAAAGTCCGCGTATATGACGCAAGGAACTTTTATCTTTTTATAAAAATTTTGAAAACACATATTATTTTTACCCTCACTCGGCATCACGATTTTAACCTCTCTGCCGCCAATTCCCTCACACTCGGGAATGTGTTTTTGGAGCAGGGCTTTGGTGGTGTAACTGTGTAAACATCTCACGCAAAAATGTTTACGATTTTTATGTTTTGTTTGATCGAAAAGTAAACGGTTAAAATCCTTAATCCAAACGTAGTGCGATTTATTTTCTTCGTGAATTAACAATAAATTAATACGAGCCATATCCGCGGGTTGCTCGCTAAGCTGGTAAACTACGATTGAATTTTCGTAACCAAAAACGTTTATAGCCAACTTGTTTTGTTTCTGTACTTTTTTGACTTTATCGATCGGAGTTGGAGCATCGATCCCGTCAAAATTTAAACCATCTTCCGACGGATAGCTAAAAATTCTATCCGAATGACTCGCGGGAAAAAGAGTAGAACGCAGCGCCCACCTCAGACAATCATCATCCTCGTTTTTGACGTTGACGCATGCTTTTTTGTCTCTTTTATATTTCGGTAGTAAAGAGCCGCCTCTCAAGGGTTGATATCTCGCGATGGTAATTCTCATAGTTTCAACACGATCTATGATTCATCCAGAACCGTTGTGCGTCCACTTTTCTATAGCCTCATTAATTTCCGCAAAGGCTGTGGTAAATACATCTTCAATCTCGTTCGGATCGAGTAAAACGATGTAGCGTTTGTTATGTAACATTCAGCGATATTTGGCGACCACTACTACGGACTGAAGGATCTTCTATATCCGAAGTCCATAACCCACCCCAGACTGAGGGATCTCTTATATCCTAAGTCCATAACCCACCCCAGACTGAGGGATCTCCTATATCCTAAGTCAACCACCCTCCATCCCCCTGTGCTTGTCAACAACTGATTCAGTTCAGTGAGCACACACTCCTCTCCCGCAACCCCTAGGATCCTAGTCTCAACAGTTCCCGCCTGCGCGCCTCAACGAACTAATCCTCCAGCATCCATTCAGGGGATGATCCTCCAGCAGTCTACTTAAGCAGCAGCATTTTCCAGAGTCTTTTCAGAACTAATTACTACTCAATTGAGATTCCACATGGTGTCACCGCAATTAGTCTTACTTATCATCCTCACCATGCAAAGCTACAAGTTTTATGTAACATTGGAAATTCATAAACGATCGTACCATCGGGTTTCTCTTTATGCAATTGAATCTCCAAATAAATCATAAACTTTATCCCTCCAAATTCTCGCAAGTCTGAGGTTAACTTGTCTACAATCTTTGACTTGACCGCGTTAAAAAAAACAATTGGATCTTTTCCTTACTATGACCGATCGGTACGGTCATATTTCGCTGCCGCAAATACATTCCGCCATCGATAGGTGGTTCATCAAAGATCGACTCTTCTTCTGGAGCGTAAAACCTTTTAATGGCGTCGATGTAGTCTTTTTGATGTGTCCTCTTCTCCCGCTGAAATGTTTTGGTAGGGGAATATTTTCAGCTTCTAAACGCTCTTTTAGTTGAGCCAATTTTAATTTATACAATGGCGTTGGCCTCTGTTGTTTTTTGTATCTTTTTACCGCGTTATAATATGCCTCTTTTTTTCTTGCCTACTCAATCCACTCTCTAGCTCCACCGATAGTTCACGCTCGCTAGCAAAATTTATCAATTCGCCCAATGTCCACCTCGATAAATATTTGGCCATCGTCTTTATCATCCTACTAGATTTTATGAAATTATTTTTTAAATTTTGTTAGTTTTTTTTTGATATATATTTCTTTGGATAGTAAACGGGGCGATTAGTTGGGCGGTAAAGTTGACATCCTCAGATCCTTTTTTGAATTCTCATTTTGCGAAATTGATTGCCGTTATGCGAAAATGAAAGTAACATTTTAGTGAAAATCTCCAGTCTAACTAACTCTGCTAAACTGGATGAAGAATGTGCATTACTAAAAAAGAACGACGTAGGCCTATATGCTAAATTGAATATAATGCCACATGAATTCGCATAGCCTGAAAATGAAATTGAATGCTTGAATTGTTAATTTGAAACACAGTAACAACTGGAGAGGCAACATCGCTTTAATATGAACGTATGGTGAAATTGGCCGCTTATTTGCCGAAATTGACCGGGAAAACCTATATATAAAGCCAACTTACTGGACTAAAAGAAACAAACAGAATAAATATTTAAACAAACCAAATTTCCCCCTTTTTTGCACGAATTATTCCCTCATTATTTTTGCTACCGCATGAAAAATTCTGAGGAATGATCCTATTGACCACCCCCGGGCCAAAAAGTGAGTGTATAATATTGGACTACCGTACGATAGTCATTACCTTGTTTGATGATTTTTGTAAAAGTATCTTACCACATCTGGACAGACATCACATGTGACAACTGAAAACAAGAAGACGGTCACCAGCAGAACTTGCATCAGATATACATCACATCTCTCCCCCATCTTTATGCCTGATGAAATCTATCACCAGCTTGATACAACATTCATTTGAACAGATAATTGCTCCAAAATGCATGAACATGCAGAGTATATGACAGACAACGTTATTTAGGCAAGAGACTCTTCCTTCCTATTTAGACCGAATCCCAGAGTCTCCTATTTTTAGAATAATGAAACAGGACTGTGAACAAAAGAGGCACTCCGCCGACTATGAGTACGATTAGGTCAATGAAAAGTCTCCGGTTTCTGATCATCGGTCGGCTTCAAAATCGGTGCGGCGACGCGCTTTTTTATTTGTTATTATTATTGTTTATTTTATTTGGTAATCAACAGGGAAATATGTGATACATATACTATACACGCGGCGACCAAATTTTCTATACGCAAAGTATGGTGGCTAAGAGAGGCCTCACAAATCGGGCAAACTTTCATACACCTCTGTGAACAAGTCGTTTAAACACAGCACGGCAGAATTACAATCGATCCGGCAATTTTGGTTTGTATGTTTTTAATACACGATCCGTTGCCGCACACTGCACGAAGGCGCTATACGAACTATTATAATTATGCGAGCACTAACCGCTATCAAACGGTTCGTGTGTGATAGCAGTTCATATAGCGCCCTCGTGCGGCGTGCAGCGTACCGCGACGGATTGTGTATCAAAAACATACAAACACAGTCTTGAACCAAGACTAATCAAACAACAGTTAATTTATCCAATCAGTATACTATGGCACATAAAGTAGTCAATAGGTGGAGGTGTTACTTGTAGTCAATGACATACCTAATTCTTTGGTTTGGTCCGCCAATGCAAAGAACATTATTTTGGCGGGAACCAACAATTCTGGAAAAAAGGTGATGCAGAAAATGTTGGTATATTGTGGTTGTAGTCACCCACCTACTACCGCCCCATATATCCGCCTTTTTGTAATATTGTTTTAGGAGGCTTCATAAACAAGTATAATTTTATTATGATTTTGTGTAGGCCTATTTAAATATAATTATTGTGTTTAGGAAGTACACAGCCAACGTAAAAGGTCACTTACTTGCATTATGACTGTAGTGGTTTTGTTGCACGAATTGACAACTCTTGTATGTTAAGGTAATTACACTATCTGAAAATCTGGCGCAGTAACAACACTTTTCGTTTTCACTGGGTGCTATTCCGACCGACCTCCACAGTGAAGTATTGCTGTGTCTGTACGAACATTAAGAATTTGTTGTAATATTACAGGAGTTTTTTTTTTTTTGACTATGAATGTGTTTAAAATGTAAATATGGAGCCCCAATTGCCCCATAAATTTAAGTTGGTATGAGCCAAGGTGCCCAATTGCTGACTGTATGTGTCATTTATGTGCACAATTAAGAATTTATTGGTATAAATTGGACTGGGTCTGGTATTGGTCTGCCCCAATTTTTCCCTGGATAGTGTACCCAGTGTGTGTGAGTATTTTTGCCGGCTTTCTCTTCATAACGATTTTGCTGTGGTATTTATTCACCAAAATTAATTTACATGTTTGAATGTGTTTTGTATCAGTTAACAAATATCACCAGAAGTCTATAATAGACAAGATTGCAAAAAACAATAATAAAAAAATAATGATAATAATATAATATAAATAAATAAAATATATAAAATAAATAAATAAAATAAAATAAAAAAGTGCGTCACCACACTGATTTTGAAGCTGTATATGACCGTACCAGTTAACTTCCTCACAGTGCTTAACTGAAATCCAGAGTGAAGATTAAATCAGTAAAAAGTTGTGTTGGTTTAGTCTAAGGAAATGTTATTTTGAATGTTATATGAAATTGCACTGGCAGCTGATATCATCAGGGAATGTTAGAACAAGTCAGGTCGTCACTAAGTGCATAGATAAATGTTTTAATTTTAAAATTAATAATTTTTTTAAACATCATTATGTCTATGTGCTTGTATCTGAGAAAGTAAGATAGTGGCCAAACTATACTCGGTACAACAGTTCCATTTCATAGAAATGCTCAGCAGAGAATATTGCTTATAGCAATTTTTTCGCTTATCATTATATAACAGACTACCAGCCAAATTACACATATATTTTTATACCAAGTTACAAGTCTGACATTAAGAACACACTGTCGTAAAGATTGTCCTCTATAGTGTATGTGACAATTCCATAGGAGTGGGGTTTGTAATGAAAAAAGTTAGGCAAGTTAATCACCCTTCAATTCGCACCTTCACCCAATGTTTGTTTATGCCACAGGCCAGGGAAGGCGAAAATCTCGCGCGGTAGCCAACACAGCGTGAGGTCATTGCCTATAATCCAATGCATGTATGTGAGTTGGTTTTGTGTAAGAGTGTTCAGTGTAGGCTATATGGAAGGGGTATAGTGTCATGCGTATGCTCAGATGAAAATCATATAGGAAAGAAAACAGTGAATCCATCCCGGATCTTGTTGTACTGTTAATCTAGTCTAGTACGCATAACTCCCAGTCTGCTTTTACACTGATCAGTGCAGTACGTGGCTTTATATCGCTGTAAATGATTGACTCCTAAATAATAATAAATCAATCCTTGAAAAGAAGGTTCTCTTCCTTCCTCCATGATTTTACATAGTGTATTGTTCCAGATAAGTAGTGTTGTAGTGGGGTTAGCTGCACAGATTTGTTTTGGCCGCATTCAAAGGAAACGGTGAATTTGCGGAAAAGGGTCGGGGTTCAGAGAAAAAGAAAGATTTCCCTTAAGTTTAAAGACTAAAAGTGATTTCAGTTAAATTGTTTCTTAGAAAGTTATAACATTAACAGTTGCTTTAGAACCCATCTATTAAAGCGCTGGCTCTTTAATACTCATTTTTATGGGGTATACTATAGACGCATATTATGGAAGGCAACACAAACATGTAGGCGTGAAAGAAAAAAAGTGCACATCCTTTCTTGTATTTTTAGTCATATGAAACGTATTGAAATGAGTCACAATAAGGGTTACGATCAGATGATTTGCAAAAAGCATAGCTAGCTTTCAAACTGCAACTGGACAGATGAATAACTTTGAATATGTCTGGTTTTGTAATAGAATATGCAAAGTAGATGGCTGTGAACACTCCCGAAGTAGTTGCATAAAACAATCAAGTTTTTCCTGTGGTATTTTAAAAGAGTTCGAGGCTTCGAGCATTGGTATAAATTAAGATACCAAGACAAGTGATTAGTAAGACTAATTGCGGTGACACCATGTGGAATCTCAATTGAGTAGCACAGCGAAGCCGGTTCCAAACCCCGAAAGCAAGGTAAGTAATCTAACCCTCTCTGCTTGTCTCCCCTATCTAGGTTCGACGTCTCACAAACTACAGCGCATCCTCCGACGAGCAGGCATCGATGTGTTCCACTCAGCCCCCAGCAAACTCCAAGGAATTCTACACACCCACAAGGACAAATCGGACCCAAACAACAGAGCGGTAGTCTACCGGATCCCTGTGAGTGCGGTAAGGGGTACATCGGCGAAACAGGACGCAACCTCCCCATCAGATTGAAGGAACACCGAGCACACGGCCGCAGAGGAGATTTCGAGAAGTCCGCCATCGTCAAGCACTCGCACATCAAGGACCACCAAATCGACTGGCAGGCAGCCCAACTCATCACACCCATCGACACATGGCACCCCAGACGCATCAGAGAGGCCATCGAGATCGTCAAACACGACACTGTGCCACAGGACATCGGCTTCTACATCAGCGACATTTGGCGACATTTGGCGACCACTACTACGGACTGAAGGATCTTCTATATCCAAAGTCCATAACCCACCCCGGACCGAGGGATCTCCTATATCCTAAGTCAACCACCCTCCATCCCCCTGTGCTTGTTAACAACTGATTCAGTTCAGTGAGCACACACTCCTCTCCCCCAACCCCTAGGATCCTAGTCTCAACAGTTCCCGCCTGCGCGCCTCAACGATCTAATCCTCCAGCATCCATTCATGGGATGATCTTCCAGCAGTCTACTTAAGCAGCAGCATTTTCCAGAGTCCGGCATTCTCCTGAGGACGATCAGAGCATACTGATCGAAACGTCGACTTGTACCTCCAGTTCTTTTCAGAACTAATTACGACTCAATTGAAATTCCACATGGTGTCACCGCAATTAGTCTTACTTATCATCCTCACCATGCAAAGCTACAAGTTTTACCAAGACAAGTGATTGTTTGGGAAGGGCTATCCATCTTTGACCAATTTATATTAAATACTAACCATAAAGTAAAACAAGTAATTAAAATGCAATTGACAAGCCTCCCGTGTATTTTCAATTTTGATGAGAAAATCACCCAGGTAAGCAACGACCCCAATTACATTTAGTGCCATAAAAATAAGGAAAGGCACAAACACAAACAACCTGGGCTTACCCATTGAATTATTTTGGCGTGAAAGAAAAAAGTGCAAATCATTTCTCGTATTTTTAGTCTTATGAAACGTACTGAAATGAGTCGTTGCGCTCGGATGACTTTCAAAAAGCCTAGTTAGCTTTCAAACTGCAACTGGACAGACGATTAATGATGTAACTGGGTGTAACTTTGAATATGTCTGTTTTTTTTATAGAATATGCCACCAAATGTACACTGGTGTTTATTTTTCAAAAGGAACTATACATCTCAAATGGCATCTCAAATTACATCTAAATATTAAATAAATTATTGACATTTATGATGTGGAGAAGTACAAAATGTACAAACTTTGAATTTAATGCATGCAAATACGTTTGCCTGTTGGGAAATCTCCTGGGTATACCGTACTCTACAAGGTCACGCAAAGTGTAAACGAATCATATAGTCTACACAAACAGAAATAATAGAATCAGTGAATATTCAAGTCATGTTTATAACTTCCTCCGCTTAATTAAACTGTCTCATTGGTTATTTTATTTACTACATAGGCCATGATATGGGTTTGAAGGTAACCTCTGCTTCATAATATATAATTATGTTGTCTTAAGTTAAAGTTCATAAATGTACTTATGGATCAATGTAAAATCGGCCATGAACACGGAAAATATCGCTTTACGCATTTACCACTGATTCTCATTTTGCCCACAACTGAAAACCCTGACTATATTTACCTGGATATAGTTGGTAGAGCACTCGTAAGGTATTCGAGAGGTCGCGGGTTCGAGTCCGGCATCGGCCAACTTTGTTTGCTCGCTTCCCTTTTATATAATATTTCAGGTCAGTTTCTCCCTATATATATATATTTATTCTGTGTACAACCACGTAAAAGGCTTGTGTCCCGTTGTGTGATCCCCACTACTGTTGCCCAGGTTGTTTGCATCTGACCGGGGCTTGATCCCTGGGCGCTATATGTATTTTTTAAACATTTATTCAACTAGTAAAGGTGACACTAACATCTGACACAATCAGCCTTGTTATACATGTATCTCAAGCAAGAAACCTTAATCGAGATAAATGAGTATAAAGTAGTGCATCTTTTCAGTGACACACGAGTATAAATTATTTCAGATCGAGCTGTTTCTGTTTTGTAATTTATAATGACCGTAAGATAAATTATGAATTCCGCCCGGTAGTATATACCTCTTTGTATCCAGCGGTGATAAGGATATTTTATTGACGCGTGTCGTGAAAATGCTATGATTTTCATTTCTAATAAAATTCATAGAGTGGGAACTTTGCCCAAACGTTCTTAGCGGGCTCATATTGTTCGTCCGTAATGCCTTCATCGTTCAAGCTACTATAAAAAGCGTCTTTCGGAGGAAGACTCGTTTATTCAAAACGTTCAAAATTATCCATGTACTTGTTTGGGTCCGGTTCGTACTTTTTAGATATTAGTAAAGAATCGGGATTGTTTGATTTAACGAGTTTATCGAGTGAAGCCAGTAAAAATTGAGCGCTGTCGATAAATCGCAGTTGCCCGATTGAAAAAGAAATATACTTTTCCATGTTTTTTGGGATGCACTTTAGATTTGCTTTGGTTAGACTAGTAGCTTGCACGATGAGATGAGAGTCATATCCTCGCAAATTATGAAATACCACCGGATGGGCGTTTTGGTTGGCTTTATGCTCAGTTTTAAATTACAGTCATCATGCGCCGCTCCTCGATATTTTCCAGTAATGTGGCAATGATCGCGTACTTTCTTGTCGCCTTTGTAAAAATATTTTTCGCAAATCCAACACTTGGTGGATTTAAAAAAATAATTTTTCACTTGGTCTATCGTCATAAACATATTTTTAGGTTTTGTTTTCTACTTGTTTTAACAACGAGTCCAAAAAGTGTTTTGAGGCATCTTTCCCCGTATACCTTGGGTGGTTGAGTTTGACCGTCGCATCTAACGACTATGTACGCATACCCACAAACTATACGTGTTCTTGTAAAAAAAAAATTAGTATTGGTTGTACTCGCATCGTCAATCTTTTTAATTAACGCTTCAAAGTCCGCGTATATGACGCAAGGAACTTTTATCTTTTTATAAAAATTTTGAAAACACATATTATTTTTACCCTCACTCGGCATCACGATTTTAACCTCTCTGCCGCCAATTCCCTCACACTCGGGAATGTGTTTTTGGAGCAGGGCTTCGGTGGTGTAACCGTGTAAACATCTCACGCAAAAATGTTTACGATTTTTATGTTTTGTTTGATCGAAAAGTAAACGGTTTATATCCTTAATCCAAACGTAGTGCGATTTATTTTCTTCTTGAATTAATAATAAATGTATACGACGCATACTCGCGGGTTGATTGCTAAGCTGGTAAACTACGATTGAATTTTCGTAACCAAAAACGTTTATAGCCAACTTGTTTTGTTTCTCTACTTTTTTGACTTGATCTATTGGAGTTGGAGCATCGATCCCGTCAAAATTTAAACCATCTTCCGACGGATAGCTAAAAATTCTATCCGAATGACTCGCGGAAAAGAGTAGAACGCAGCGCCCACCTCAGACAATCATCATCCTCGTTTTTGACGTTGACGCATGCTTTTTTGTCTCTTTTATATTTCGGTAGTAAAGAGCCGCCTCTCAAGGGTTGATATCTCGCGATGGTAATTCTCATAGTTTCAACACGATCTATGATTCATCCAGAACCGTTGTGCGTCCACTTTTCTATAGCCTCATTAATTTCCGCAAAGGCTGTGGTAAATACATCTTCAATCTCGTTCGGATCGAGTAAAACGATGTAGCGTTTGTTATGTAACATTCAGCGATATTTGGCGACCACTACTACGGACTGAAGGATCTTCTATATCCGAAGTCCATAACCCACCCCAGACTGAGGGATCTCTTATATCCTAAGTCCATAACCCACCCCAGACTGAGGGATCTCCTATATCCTAAGTCAACCACCCTCCATCCCCCTGTGCTTGTCAACAACTGATTCAGTTCAGTGAGCACACACTCCTCTCCGCAACCCCTAGGATCCTAGTCTCAACAGTTCCCGCCTGCGCGCCTCAACGAACTAATCCTCCAGCATCCATTCAGGGGATGATCCTCCAGCAGTCTACTTAAGCAGCAGCATTTTCCAGAGTCTTTTCAGAACTAATTACTACTCAATTGAGATTCCACATGGTGTCACCGCAATTAGTCTTACTTATCATCCTCACCATGCAAAGCTACAAGTTTTATGTAACATTGGAAATTCATAAACGATCGTACCATCGGGTTTCTCTTTATGCAATTGAATCTCCAAATAAATCATAAACTTTATCCCTGCAAATTCTCGCAAGTCTGAGGTTAACTTGTCTACAATCTTTGACTTGACCGCGTTAAAAAATACAATTGGATCTTTTCCTTACTATGACCGATCGGTACGGTCATATTTCGCTGCCGCAAATACATTCCGCCATCGATAGGTGGTTCATCAAAGATCGACTCTTCTTCTGGAGCGTAAAACCTTTTAATGGCGTCGATGTAGTCTTTTTGATGTGTCCTCTTCTCCCGCTGAAATGTTTTGGTAGGGGAATATTTTCAGCTTCTAAACGCTCTTTTAGTTGAGCCAATTTTAATTTATACAATGGCGTTGGCCTCTGTTGTTTTTTGTATCTTTTTACCGCGTTATAATATGCCTCTTTTTTTCTTGCCTACTCAATCCACTCTCTAGCTCCACCGATAGTTCACGCTCGCTAGCAAAATTTATCAATTCGCCCAATGTCCACCTCGATAAATATTTGGCCATCGTCTTTATCATCCTACTAGATTTTATGAAATTATTTTTTAAATTTTGTTAGTTTTTTTTTGATATATATTTTTTTGGATAGTAAACGGGGCGGTAAAGTTGACATCCTCAGATCCTTTTTTGAATTCTCATTTTGCGAAATTGATTGCCGTTATGCGAAAATGAAAGTAACATTTTAGTGAAAATCTCCAGTCTAACTAACTCTGCTAAACTGGATGAAGAATGTGCATTACTAAAAAAGAACAACGTAGGCCTATATGCTAAACTGAATATAATGCCACATGAATTCGCATAGCCTGAAAATGAAATTGAATGCTTGAATTCTTAATTCGAAACACAGTAACAACTGGAGAGGCAAAATCGCTTTATAAACGTATGAAAGTGAAATTGGCCGCTTATTTGCCGAAACTGACCGGGAAAACCTATAATATAAAGCCAACTTACTGGACTAAAAGAAACAAACAGAATAAATATTTAAACAAACCAAATTTCCCCCTTTTTTGCACGAATTATCATTATTTTCCGCATGAAAAATTCTGGGGAATGATCCTATTGACCACCCCCAGGCTTAAAAGTGAGTGTATAATATCGGACTACCGTACGATAGTCATTACCTTGTTTGATGATTTTTGTAAAAGTATCTTACCACATCTGGACAGACATCACATGTGACAACTGAAAACAAGAAGACGGTCACCAGCAGAACTTGCATCAGATATACATCACATCTCTCCCCCATCTTTATGCCTGATGAAATCTATCACCAGCTTGATACAACATTCATTTGAACAGATAATTGCTCCAAAATGCATGAACATGCAGAGTATATGACAGACAACGTTATTTAGGCAAGAGACTCTTCCTTCCTATTTAGACCGAATCCCAGAGTCTCCTATTTTTAGAATAATGAAACAGGACTGTGAACAAAAGAGGCACTCCGCCGACTATGAGTATGATTAGGTCAATGAAAAGTCTCCGGTTTCTGATCATCGGTCGGCTTCAAAATCGGTGCGGCGACGCGCTTTTTTATTTGTTATTATTATTGTTTATTTTATTTGGTAATCAACAGGGAAATATGTGATACATATACTATACACGCGGCGACCAAATTTTCTATACGCAAAGTATGGTGGCTAAGAGAGGCCTCACAAATCGGGCAAACTTTCATACACCTCTGTGAACAAGTCGTTTAAACACAGCACGGCAGAATTACAATCGATCCGGCAATTTTGGTTTGTATGCTGAAGGTACGGATTTTATTCTTACACAGTGACCAGAAATCAGTACAATATAATATTTCACTATATTCGTTAGTACATTCATCAATTATGTTCAACAATTTCTCAGAAAACTCATCATTAACTAACCACTCATTATTAAATCTACTCAGCAGATATGGTCTGGCCTCTGACCTGGCCCCATAGAGCAATATATAATTGGCATAAGTGGACCGCTCACCAACATAGGGGATGATTAGCTCAGTTGGTAGAGCGCTTGTACGGTAATCGAGAGGTCGTGGGTTCGAGTCCGGAAATCAGCAATTTTTTTTGCTCCCTACCCGTTTATATATACCAGTGAGTTGGAGAACTATAGTTGAGATGGTTGATATAGTTGCCGGTCATCTTGCTCCTGCTTGTCACTGGATCCCCAGCTATGGATACTCAGAGGGTGGTAATGGTATGCGTGTAGTACAAGCGCATATCATCGCCATCTTTATGTACATATATCTCTTCAAAGTCCTGCGGCGATGGAGGAGTGGCGACGTGTGCAGACTTGACCAGTTGGAAGCGCACAGTCATGAATCTGCACGTAGGCGGCGCGAGGCTTATCTTAACGTCGTTGCTTGTTTTCTGAGCAGGAACTGGCTTGGGCGGAGTTTCGTGCGTCTGAGCAGCCCCCTTTTTAGGGAGAGCGTTGCTCACCCAACCTTTGGGAAGGGTCTAGAAAAGGTGACCTAAACATCGCCTGCTCACCGCAAAGCTGGTCAGCAACCTGCGGCTGACGGCTGTTCACATCAGCAGGGGAAACAATAGAAAGAACAATTTTGTGAACGATAGAATGAGACTGAAGGTCGGGTCGTGGAACGTTCGAACTCTTCTTAATCGTGAAGGATCCGGAATTCCTGAACGCAGAACTGCCATCGTAGCTAGAGAACTATCCAGATACGACATTGACATCGCTGCACTCTCCGAGACCCGCCTGAGCGACGAAGACCAGCTGACGGAAATAGGGGGTGGTTACACTTTGTTTTGGAAAGGCAAACCTAAAGGAGAGAAACGGGAAGGAGGAGTTGGCTTTGCCATTCGAACAGACCTAACCAAGCAGTTGGAGCAACCTCATGGCATCAGTGACAGAATCATGCGTCTTAGAGCTACTCTATCATGCAAACGCTTCATGACCGTGCTATCTGTATATGCTCCAACCCTTGTTAGCAGCCAGGAATCTATCATGGCTTTCTATCAAGATCTACGGACTGTCATCGCATCGACTCCGAAGGAAGACAAGATCCTACTACTCGGCGATTTCAATGCGCGTGTTGGGAGAGATTATCATGTGTGGGATGCATTGGGACGGCACGGCCCGGGTAATATGAACAGCAATGGTTTAAACCTCCTTCAATTTTGCACTGAATTTGGACTGGTAGTATGCAACACATTCTTCCCTCAAAAGGACGTGCACAAGGTAACTTGGATCCACCCGAGGTCGAAGCATGGGCACATCCTCGACTATGTCATCACCCGGAAGCGGGATCTCCAGGATTTCTGCACTGTACGTGTCATGCGAGGTGCAGAGTGTGGTACGGACCACAGGCTAGTGCGTGCTAAGATGAAAATTCGCATCAAAAGGAAAGTAAGAGCAAATGGGGTCAAAGTGCCGAAGCGTATCGATGTGTCCAAGCTGCAGAATCCAGAGTTGCGCGATAACCTCAGTAAGGCCTTTGAAAACGTCGAGTTTAATGGAACGTTGGATCAGTTCAAGACCAAGACATACATGGTCGGAGTTGATGTTCTTGGGATCAAGCAGAGGAAACACAGAGATTGGTTTGATGACAATGATGCTGCAATCAGCAAACTCCTCGAAACCAGACGTTCCCTGCACCTGAAACTTTTAAACACAAATGGTACAGAGCGGCTTGCTGTAGAGAAATCTTTCAAGGAAACAAAGTCATCACTCCAGCGCGAGCTTCGTCAGATGAAGAACAAGTGGTGGTCAGACATTTCAGCCGAGGTCCAAAATGCCTACGATCGTAAGGACTCGAAAGCCCTACACAGCCTGATCAGACAGGTGTTTGGCCCACAGCCTTCAATAGTGGTTCCCTTGAAGTCAAAGGACGGCTCTGTTCTGATCAAGGACACCGAGGGGATCATTAATCGCTGGACCGAACACTTCAGGGATCTGTTCTACAACCCTTCGACCATCAATGAAACTGTTATCAATGGGCTCCCTCAACATGAGGTCATTGCTGCGATGATGATTCACCCTACTCTGGAGGAGGTCAAATCTACCATTAAAGAAGTAAATACTGGGAAGGCACCAGGCCTCAATGGAATCCCTGTCGAGCTGCTACGTCATGGAGGTGACAAGCTTGCTGCTGAAATACATACTTTGATATCAGGTGTCTGGGAAGGCGCTCCCGTGCCCCAAGAGTAGGTGGATGCGATTCTAATAACTTTGTACAAAGGCAAGGGCTTCAAGTCAATACGCAAAACTCTTGCTGAATCGGCTCACGGCTTCGATCTCCCCTTCTGTCTTTCCAGAAAGCCAGTGCGGTTTCAGGTCAGGACGTGGCACAATGGACATGATTTTCTCTGCCCGGCAACTGCAAGAGAAGTGTATTGAACATCTAGTACCTCTCTACCAAGTGTTTGTAGATCTCACCAAGGCATTCGATACTGTGAATCGAAGTGCCCTCTGGACGATTCTCGGGAAGCTTGGATGTCCTCCTGAATTTGTCAACATGTTTAAGCAGTTACATCGTGACATGAAGGCTCGAGTTAACTTTAACGGCTCGCTTTCAGAACCAATTGCCATTGATAACGGGGTCAAACAGGGAGACATTCCAGCTCCAACCCTATTCTCCATCTACTTTGCTGTGGCTCTTGCATACGCCTTTCAGGACTGTGACATCGGTGTCTACTTGCGTTTCAGAACCTCTGGCAACGTCTTCAACCTCCGACGGTTTAATGCCAAGTCGAAAACATTCCAAGCTCTTGTCCGTGAGCTTCTCTATGCTGATGACGCAGATCTTGTAGCACACACAGAAGAAGACATGCAGATGATAATGAACCACTTTTCCAGGGCGTGCACTGCGTTCGGTTTAACAATCAGCCTGAAAAAGACAAAGGTTATGTTCACCCCGGATCCTGGACAACCCTACATCGAGCCCAACATTACAGTTCAAGGAACTAGACTGGACGTGGTCGACATGTTTGTCTACCTCGGCAGCATGCTGTCAAGAGATGGCACTCTCGATGCGGAAATCCATCAACGAATCAAGAAAGCTAGCTTCGCCTCTGGGAGGCTGGAGACAAGGGTCTGGTCAGATCGAGGCATCACGACCAACACAAAGCTTAGTGTGTATGATGCCTGTGTCCTCACTGCCCTGCTGTATGCCTCAGAAACATGGACCACCTACCGCCAACACATAAAGGTGTTAGAGAGATTCCATCAAAACTGTATCAGACGGATCCTCGGCATCAAATGGAACTCGTTTACTCCTGACACTGTCGTTGGGCTGGCCACGTCGTGAGGATGAAGGACACGAGGTTGCCCAAGCAATTGTTCTACGGCGAGCTGATTAGAGGAAAGCGACCCAAACACAAACCAAGGAAGCGGTTCAAAGATGTCATTAAGGACAACCTCAAGACTCTAAAAGTTGACGTAAACAGCTGGGAAACTCTAGCAGAGAACCGGCCAAAATGGAGGAAGCTCATCAGTGAAGGGTGTGCTGTATTCGAGCAGCAACGAGTCGAACATTCTACTCTCAAACGTGCCCTTCGAAAGTAGGATCACTATGGGCTGCCCGAAGATCTCCAGCGTGAGCTGACATGCAATACTTGTGGACGAGTGTTGTTATCAAGAGCAGGTTTTGTAAACCACGTCCGAGCGCACGAGCGGAGGCAAAATCTAGCTGCCTACACCAACCTCTTGCCACCACGACCGGCAAGTAATATCTGCCCGATCTGTGGCAAAGTCTGCAAGTCGGCTGGAGGACTGAGCAGGCACATGAAGGTACACAAGGATGCTCAGCCAGGAGCAGCGCACAGTTTAAAATTGAAGTGCCACATCTGTGAACGATCTTGCAAGACAGAAGCTGGCCTGCAGAGTCACCTCCGTGCACACGGCCGAGCAATGGATGAAGAGATAGCCATCTTCTGACAAGAAGCGGCAATCACCATATATATATATATATATATATATATATATATATATATATATATATATATATATATATATATATATATATATATATATATATATATATATATATATATATATATATATACTTGTAGTAAAACTAGTGGAACGCTGGTAGTTGTAACTCCGAGTTTCACGCGTTATGCGATCATCAGACAACTGATAGTCACCAAGTGATTACTCCTATATATATAGGCCTACACGCGCACGTACAGGTTACTCGCTCAATGATGCGTGGTAATTACCTATTGTTTGCGGGCCTTGTGTGTAAGCTTGTTTGTTGGCAGTTTGTGGTTTGTTGACGCGGTACTGTTCCTCGTCACGTGTCATCGCTTTTGAAGTTGCAGAGGTAGAACTTGTTTTCATGGCGGCATTTTGATATGAGTTCGGGTCGTTTGTTCAGGAGTATCCTCTTGTCGGCGTTTATGATGGAGAGCTTCTCTGTGAGGCAAAGGTTGCACCGTTTCGATTCACTGTTGTATGCTTGAGATCTACAGGCTACCGACCAGTTGATGGTGAATGGTTTCTTGTTCCTTTTCAATTGCCAAATGTGCTTGGAGAGTTCCGTGCTGTTCTGGTACTTCTCATGCCTGAAAGACTGTGTGTGGTTGCCGTATCTTAGCTTGAATGGAGGCGCGGTGAGACCTATGTACAGATGAGAGTTGTTTGGTTGCTTAACTTCGGCATTGTAGATGATGTTGCTGGTCTGGCACTTTCCTTGTGGAGGGCATAGGTCTTTCTTGCGGCAGTTGCAGTCCTTACGGTCGGTCCCTTTGTCGTTCGATGAGACTTGTTTGTTGTGTGCCTTGATGATACTGGCGATGTTGGGCATGCAGCTGTAACTGATCTTGACCGTGTTCCTGTTGAATATCTTGTTCAGTTTGGAGTTCCTCGGGAAGTGCTTGCCGATGAGTTTCAGGAATATACCGCCAATGTTTGTTGTCACGTTTTTGCTGAATGGAGGGTTGAACCAGATGACGTTGCGCTGCCTGTTCCGTTTTTCCTTAGTAGGTTGGCTATCGATGTAGGTGAGGCCTTCCGTGTATCCGCTGGATCTTAGTGCGTCCTCGTAAGCTGGGGAGGCTTTCTTGAAGATGTCTTCATCGTGCGAGATGCCCGATATGCGTCGGCTGATGGAGGCGGGTAGGTTCTTGATGATGTTAGGCGGGTGGTTAGACTGCTTGTGGATGTACATGGGTCGGTCGTTTGGTTTCCGGAAGGGCGTAGTGCTTGCCGTTGCTCAGATTGAAGGTGATGTCGAGAAAGTTCGTGATCTTTAGGTTACCGTCGATTGTGATGCTTAGGCCGAGTTCCTTGAATAACTTTGTTATGTCCTTCCTGATTCGGTCGGCTCTGCTGCCGGTGATGTTTTGAAGACTGCCAAGCCGTCGTCCCTGTAGAGTCCAATTCCTTCTTTCCCATACCGTTTTGATAAGGTGTCCAGGATGTAGAGGCCTACCAACTCGCATACCTCAGCCCCGTCGTAGCTGCCCATTGTTACGTCGAAGAGGTCATTGTTGCCTTTTTTCCTCCATGGCGTGCCTTTGTCGAATAGTAGAGACTTCCTGGCGTGCATGATGATCTTGGTGTCTTGTTGGGAGATGTGAGCGTGTTTTTTAGCGAAGGCTATGGCTTTTCTCAGCAGGCTTTCCGATATGGAGGGGTAGGTATCAACAATGTCAAAACTGATGAATGTGTGCTTGTCCTTTTCCTTGATGTTCTTGAACCACTCTATCACTGACGTCGAGTTCCTCCACTGGTTGACCGCTATGGCAGCTCTTACGGCGTTGTTGATTCTGTCCAAGATTTGTTTGCTGACAATTCCTGTTTCGCTCTTTGCGGGGTTGATGAGTCGGCACGGTAAGTTGTTTTCGAAGTTGTCCTTGTGGTCTTTGAGGGTTATGAATGCTTGTTTCATTGCCATGGTCTCCATTCGGTCGTCTATTTCGAGTTCTGCAGCGATGGTTTGTGCCTCGGCGTTGATGCTGTTAAGAGTCGTCATGTTGGTGGTTTGGTAGTTCTTGGTGATGTTTTCTCTGAGCAGCTTTTCATACAGGGTGCGGTCGGTCTCGTACAGGTTTCTTGTCTTGTCAGCGGGGATAAGCATCTTCGTGGAGCTCTTGATCTTGTTGACATCCTTTCTGAGCGTGTCTTGAAACTGATCGGTGACTTCCTTTGTTCTTACGTTCTCAATCATTTTCAGCATGTCGTCTTCAAACGGTTTCAGCTCATCAATTTGCGGTGGGCACTTTCTGCTCCGGAACCCAAACTTATGGTCGTTCTGTGTGTCGTCGTTGGAATCGTCACTATCGTCGTCCTCGTCTTTAGCTTTTAGGAAGAAGAAGGCTTTCCATCTCATGCGTTTGATGACACTTTCAACTTTTTCAATGAGTCTCTTCTTGTACGTGCTTGTAGGCGGTATAGGGATGTTTTTCATGGAGTAATTGAAGTTGACTTGGTGAGGCTGTTCTGTTTTCGTCGTCCTTATACAGATAGGCGAGAGTGCTCAACTGGTAACAGGAGCGATGTATGCTTAAATGTAGCGGTCTATCTTGAAGTAGAGTGCTCAATGCCACATAGACAGAGCGTAATATACTTATAGTAAAACTAGTGGAACGCTGGTAGTTGTAACTCCGAGTTTCACGCGTTATGCGATCATCAGACAACTGATAGTCACCAAGTGACTATATATATGGTGATTGCCGCTTCTTGTCAGAAGATGTGTGTGTGTGTGTATATATATGTATTTGTTTTAACCCGTTCTCCCAACAGCCCTTTGTAATTAACCCGTTCCCTTTTCAGGTATTTGTATTAACCTGTTCTCTCCACAGCGCTTTGTATTAACCCGTTCTCTTCTCAGGTATTTGTTTTAACCCGTTCTCCCAACAGCTCTTTGTATTAACCCGTTCTCTCCACAGCTTTTTGTATTAACCCGTTCTCCTCACAGCTCTTTGTATTAACACAATCTCTCTTCAGGTATTTGTTTTAACCCGCACTCTCCACAGCTCTTCCCAACCTTTTCTATACATATAATGTACACATTGTATATTGCTTTTCTCTATGTCATCGCTTAATACTAAATGCCTTTTCCAAAAGTTGCGCAAACTTGAGGAAAAGAGAGTACGTTACCTATCTCACCTTGATAACTACCGTTTCTATCGTCTATCCCGTATTCTACCCAAGGGTCTCAAAATCAAATGCAGCCCCTCCTTTGGGGACCTAGACCCTGCATTCAGTAAGAAATGGAATGACACACTAACCAAGACTTCCTTTCATTTACTTGAACTTCATTAATTCATTACATGCCACTATCAAGTTCACTGCTAACTACTCTCCCAACAGCGTGAACTTCCTAGACGCCGGCCACCAACAAATCCCCCAGGGCATCTCGACTGATGTCTATTACTGACACTCATCAATACCTCCTTTCTGACAGCTGCCACCCCAAGCACTGCAAAGAGGCCATCGCCTACAGTCAAGCACTCCGTATAAGACGTATCTGTCCCACTGATACCTATACAGGAAACGGTCGTCTGAACTGAGGCAATACCTTGTATTCCGGGGTCATAGCAAACGCAGGGTCCAACTAGCTATCAACAGGGCCCTCTGTACCCCCGTAGCACTCTCTTGGCTACCCGGGGTAACAAGAAAACCCTTCCTAACAGAGTTACCCTGGTCACGACTTATCACCCCAGATTACCCAGACTTTCATCTATCGTAAATGATAACATGACTATTATACACTCCTCCGACAGGTTACGCTCAACCATCCCTGATGAGCCCCCTTTGATTGCTTTCCGTCGCCCCCGTAACCTCGGTGATTATTAGTTCGGGCTAGGCTCCCTAGCACTAACAGTGACCTTAATGTCACTGATCATGAATCGCCACAGGGGTGCTCTAATTGTAACCGCTCGAGATGTAAAACCTGTTTGTATCTCAAACCTGCTCAGAAGGTGAAAAGCCACAGTACTGGTCTCACCTACACAATCAGAACTAAATCCTAGTGTGACACACCCGATGTTATATATGTAATCTCATGTAAAATATGTGGTATACAATATGTAGGGGAGACAAAAACCAAATTGTGTCTCCGCTTTGCCAACCATGTTCCTCTGTGAAAACTAAAAAACCCTACCCTGTGGCAATACATTTTAATAACCCTAATCATAGCATTAATGATGTCGAACTCATTGTAATTGAAGCCTGCACTAGCAATGATACACATCGCAAACTTAGGGAGTCACACTGGATACATCAACTGAAAACACTTCAACCATACGGCCTCAATATCAACACAGGTATCAAATAACCCGGCTACCTTTACCTTTATCATTACTATTCACCTATATCACTGCTGGATTTTATCAACTGCCTTGATATATACTTTTTTACATTTATGTTACCTTATCTTGTAAATTATTACATTTTTCCAACTGTCTCTTATAGGACAATTTTAATTTAGCTATTTACACCCACACACACCAACTGCTCAATTTGTAAGGTGTAAAAAACCTCTTTTGTTATCGTACTCCTTTGTATATTGTCTTATTTTCAGCCCAGCTTTACTACAAGCTGCCACCTCTACCTATTGTGTGGCTCAATAATCCCTCCTTTACCCCAGCTTTATCACAAGCTGCCACATCTACTTATTGTGTGGCTCAATAATCCTTCCTTTGTTCACTTCTGATACTCCTATTGGCTTTTCTAGACTGATGCTTATCTTTAATTGGCTACCATTTTCCCGCCTTTTCGGATCCTGCCCCACTATCCTTTGCTTTCTTTTTTCCCTATAAATGGATGTGTCTTTATGTTTTTACTTTGTCAAAGCCTCTGATGAAGGTCCGGTTTTGATCGAAAGCTAAGGCCACCCTCCCAATTTAATTTATATATATATATATATATATATATATATATATATATATATATATATATATATATATATATATATATATATATATATATATATATATATACATATATATATTAGTAAAACTAGTGGAACGCTGGTAGTTGTAACTCCGAGTTTCACGCGTTATGCGATCATCAGACAACTGATAGTCACCAAGTGATTACTCGCTTTAATAGGGTAATCGCGGGTACTATCGGTATCTGATGATCGCATAACGCGTGAAACTCGGAGTTAACCACCAGCGTTCCATTCTACAAGTATAATACGCTCTGTCTATGTGGCATTGAGCACTCTACTTCAAGATAGACCGCTACATTTAAGCATAAGTATATATATATATATATGTATATATATGTATATATATGTATATATATGTATATATATGTATATATATATATATATATATATATATATATATATATATATATATATATATATATATATATATATACATCTATATATATCTATATCTATATATATATATATATATTTATATATATATATATATATATATATATATTTAGAGAGAGAGAGAGAGAGAGTTTCAGTTGATTCGTTTTGTGTGGAATAAGTTATAATTTGTCAAAATTTTCGTAAATTTTTTAAAACAGGACAACGTGATTCCCTATGGGATGAAAATAATCAGTTTGGTTTTATGATATATTTATTTAAAATTAGACAATCAAAATTAAAAACGTTTTCAAACGCCAAAGTTATTCGTTTAACATAAAACACTCCTTTTGAGAATTTGAAAATGAACGTAAATCATAAACAAAAGCATGCCAAAATAAACAAACAATATAACAGCATTAACGTGACAATAAGTCTTAACTACCTTTTATTTGGTTTGCTGAGATTCAGTGGTAGCCTACTAGGTGTAAAATGTTAAGCCTGAGAGGGAGTGATCTTTGGAGAGTTTTCAGAGAGGCTTGTAACCTTAGCAAAGTATCAAAAACAATCTTCGGAATCACATGCATAATGTTCAAGGATGGGGCCATTAACATTGAGATTTGGGGAAATTTCCAATGGATATTTATCGCCTGCAGGACGCGCAAGCAATAAACAGGGTTAAATGGCACTATACATATCATTCTGAACTCGCATCCCTATATCATTCTAAAATAAAGACAATGTCAAATGAATTCACATCCCCTTTTACAACAACTCGCATCCCTTTATTCAAGACAACTTAAACCTTCTAACATAAAGACAATATTATAAAAATAGTATCATTCTGAACTCGCATCTCTTTTAAAAATAACTCGCATCCCTCGTTTTTAATTTAAAAAAAAAATGTTTTTAAATTTTTTCCCTCACCAACAGGGAAATACGTGGTGGATAACAGAGGCCCCACAGCATGGCAGAAATGCAATCGATCCAACAATTTTGGCTGCAATTGAACATCGTTTCATAACCAAAAAAAAGAAAAGAAAATTAAAAATGCCGACGTGCGGGTCTGAGATGATGCGCGCAAAGACCAGAAACCGGAGACTTAAAGTCCGGTTAGAACGGGGATTGTATTTGGGGATTGTATTCGACAAAGTTAATAATTTTATTAATAAAGGAAATGTCACTGATTCCGAATTTAGAATCAGTTCACTTTGATGTAGCTTTTTACATGGGGAAAAATTAAAGAGGAAATCCACACTTGTACAAAAGCGCCTCCAAGCAGTGTTCGAAAACGCTGTAGTGACGTCATTATGATATGCATTAACCTCGGACATGTCATAGTTGGGAGACGCGAGCCCGGAAGTAACTTGCGTTTTCATAGTGAAGCATCAGGATTTCGGTCCATTTTAGATTAATTCTGCAAGTATTTATTGAGATTTAGATTTACACATCATTATCTAATGCCACTACTGGAGTGTCGTGGCCGAGCGGTCTAGTTTACCGGACTCAAGTTCTGGTGTTAGCAGCAGAATGTGGGTTCGAATCCCGGCCGTGACACTTGTGTCCTTGAGCGAGACACTTAACCATAATTGCTTCTCTCCACCCAGGGGTTAAATGGGTACCTGTGAGGGCAGAGTTGGTTGATTAGCCCTATATGCGCTGTAATGGCAGCAATTGAGCTGTATACTCCCCAGTGAGCTGAGATGGTTTCAGGAATGATTTATGAGCCTTATGAGCCTTATGAGCAGGGGTAATAGTATGCGCCTTGAGCACCACTCAGTTGGTGGATACGTGCGCTATATAAGTCCACACATTATTATTATTATTATTATCATTATTGTGTAATAGGTGGTTGCACGCGCGATTGGGTAAACAATCCGTACATATTTGTGTAGTTCCGCAAAAATGTGGTGATTCGACGTAGGGAATAGGTTCGTTTTGAGTCATCAGTAATATGTTCGGCCCATGGTACAGAAGATTCCGTTGATAACGTACCAAACCACTGGTCGAGACGGTTAGCGATGATCGGAAGCAATCTGGAGAGGAATTCCTTATAAGAGAAAGGGTCATGCCCAGCTAACATGCATACGTTGGGCCAAAGAATTTACGGTTGGCCCAACATTGGCAATGGACGTCGTCTTGACGTTAGTTTTTCATCGGGCCAACGTCAAAGATGTTGGACCAACGTTGGGCCAATGTCCCCACAACGTTGGGACATGTTGGGCCAACGTCAGCATGCCAAACATTTGTATAACGTGTTCATCGTACGTTGGGGTAGTTGATGTTGCTTTTGACGTGATGACCAATTGTGAGCATATTTTAGGGACGGAGGGGTAACTGCCTCTGCCCCTCTGAGCAATTATGGTTAAGTGTCTTGACAAGTGTCATGACCGGGATTTGAACCCACGTTCTGCTGCTAACGCCATAACTTGAGTCCGGTAAGCTAGACCGTTCGGCCACGACACCATCCATATCTCCATTAACATTTTGAAAGAAGCTGCATGTTCTATGGGTTTTTGTAGCCAATCAAAATTCCTGTTACACGGGTAATAACCCTGCAACGGAAATTTTGATTAGCTACAAAACAAAACAATTTTACCAACATTGGCACAACGTATGATGCGCCGTAGTTAGGTTGTAGGAGTACACATTGTAACTACGTTGTGCCAACGTTGAAAATAGACCTATTTTACTGCACAACATTAAGCAACGTCGGCAAAACCATGATGCGCCGACGTTACGTTGCCCACATTATAAGTATGTGGTGCCAACGTTGGAAATCGACCTCGTAAATTGCATAACCTTTCCGAACGTCGGCACAACCATGTTGCGCCGATGTTACGTTGCCCACATTATAAGTGGTGCCAACGTTGGAAATCGACCTCGTATACTGCATAAACTTTCCCAACGTCGGCGCAA
>CM055820.1:9455856-9549286 GCA_029582265.1 Zoroaster sp. YZ-2022
CCATTTGTAGTTGTCCGCTAGATTTACCTGCAATGACGACCCTTTTTGAGGCTCTAGTTTATCCATTTTTGGAGGGTTATGAAGTTATTTACTTCTGACACCATGTGATATGTGTCAAGCACACGCCATTTTGTATCCATCTAAAACTCGATTTATTGAATCACCAGTTATCTATATGACGTCAACATTCACATGAGGGCGGTACTACTCTACTGTGGTCTCCATACAATATTCACTTATAGTTGAGTATATCACAATTTCTTGATCCTCTTATGATATCATGTATGACAAAAACAGTGTATTTAAATTGCCGGGTTTTTGGAGTCGGTGAATCAATTGCATCCATTCACCAATAGACTCAAAATAGACTGCCAGTATGGTCACCAAGATGGCTCATTACAAACAGTTCCTGCTATAGTCGCATTAACGTTTTAGCGAAGTCGACCAATCAGAGACATCACCAAAGCAACAACGCGCGCGGGCGTGCTGTATTAATTTCCAGAACTTTCTCAACTCACAATGCAATGTGCATCCACACGGCGGCCCGGCGCGGTATACACGCAGTTGGCATGGCCTACGCTGAAGGTTCTTTGCGGCGGAGAGGTTAATATCGTCCATGTACGTAATTCGCCGCACTCGTGAAATGACGCACCTACTTTTGGCTTAGCATTTCTCGGAAAACTTACAAAACTATGGCGTATTACTGGTTGCATAAACTTATCTAAGTCATACTTGTTACAGAAATAAAAGTTATAGTGAAATTGTATGATTTACTGGAAAGTTAGTGCTTGTGAAAGTGGAAAAAGTTGTTTAACCACTGATTTTACTAGATACAAATAGTAAGAGATTTACATGACCTCAATTTTTTTTCACGAACATCTGTGATTTTATTGTTCTATGCCGTCAACAAGCTGTTGTCTGTGGAAACCAAAATATATGAATGCTTTGCATTTGCAATGATTTTTTAAAGCAATACTGATCCTCAAAATGGACACATTCCTTATAGAAGAAGCGAACGAAGACTACTTAATTCGTTAGTGTTTATTTCGACGGTAGTGGAAAATTATTGAGAAAATGAAACATTAATATCATGGTTATGAAAATATATTTTTATTTGACTAAATGTTAACAGCATTGTTACACATTTCAAAGTTTTAAAGTACTTTTTGCAAAAATTTTAACCACCTTCCATTTTATTGGTCTTTCAAGAATATTGATTAAAAGTTTTGAAAGCTTCTCCAAATTATACCATTTTATTTTAAAAATCGAAAACAATATTTTTATTTTCAAGCTTAAAAACAATTTTACAACCATCTGGAATAAGATGAAACATGATTCAACTGTTTTTCTTCTTGGGTACATTTTCTGTGCCCCCATCAACTTTAACAGTTTGGGGGTGAGTCATTATACCAACATCAATTTTCTGATGACTACAATTCTGTGCATCTCAAAAAACGGCGCTCAAGACGTCCACGCGTATGATCATGCATTGAAATTCCTCATTTTACAAGAGAATCCTTCACTGAAACAAACTGAAACACCAAACTGCTAATTTCATTTGTAAGTTACCGTCCAGTTGATTATATAACCTTAGGTGCGTCATTTAGGGTAAATTGAGGATACACACCGCCCTAAAAGAGCAAAAAATGGGCTTGATAGAATGATAGAGAATCATTTTTGGAAGGTTTTCTTCAAAAAACAAAATTCAGGTATCGTGTAATTACCGAGAAATGTCCAAAAAACAACAATAAGGTCAAAGGTATACGCATTTTCAGGAGTCTACACGACCGTGAAACCTGTATGGCAATTGCAGATTGTAGTCAGACTGGTACCTCTGCATTGCACACCGTTGTGATTGTAACAAGAGGAACAAGGTTCCAGTCTGTACATTTTGTATCCGTTGTAAAACACACGAACGATCACAGAATTCCTGGATTCGATTCAAACCATGTGCACGTCGACGTCCAAGATGATCGAAAAAGTGATGACAATGCCTAGTACTAGGCTTGATAGACTTTGGATCAACCATGGAGAAAGGCACAGACTGAACAAACCGGTGCTTAGCAGCATATATCTGGACATACTGGATTCTGGGTGAGCATCTCAATCATGATCAATATTATTAGTATTACTACTAGTTTGCATTGCCATGGCATTGGTACTGGTAGACAGTACATGATCTAGGACGAGGAGTGTACATGATGAACACAATCATGACACTGACAGTGTCCCCTGGCAATTATGTGAAATTGCCCTAACCCCTGATATATTTGACAGGAAAAATGTTGAAAGGGAAGCTTCAATTTTGGTTTAGATTTTCATATTCTCAAAATATTATCAAACATTTTTATTTGGTCGGGTCTCGGGACACAGGCCTTATGTCTTTATTATGACCAAATTAATTTGTCCGAAGTGCTTTTATCTTAGAGAGAGAGAGAGAAAAAAAATAACAATTATGTAAAAAATACAAGACAGTACCAGATATAACTTTGTGAAACACGAGGGGGAGCCCCTATTTTTAATAAATGTTCACAGGTCTTATACTATTTTTCGTGAGATCTAATGTTAACGTGTTACAGGGTCGAAATTAATGTTCATTATCAAATACCAATGATAAATGTTTCATTTAGTGTTAATGGTTGTTTATTACAAAAAAATTAAGGTTTAGTAAATTTGTTATTATTTTTTGCTACATGTATAGCAGTACTGGCATTTCAGTCCAAGAGAAGGGGTCTATCTGATAACCACCTTTCCATTCCATATCAGTTAAACAATGTTTTACCTTATTTCCCAGTGATTGTTTGATAATGTTGAATTTATTAAAATCTAAGCCCTTACTCCTCTTTTCAATCTTAAATCTTTTTCAGAAAGAGGACAGAAACATCTTGGTACTTCAGCTATGCAGAATTGATGCTGGGTGTCACCGTGTGATTCTTGACATAATGAAGCACCAGTCTTCAGTCAATGGAATTGGTAATTTGGAATCAAACATAGGCCTGTGTCTGGGCCCTTACTTTTATTGCTTGTTTGCCCCTCCCCTCCCCTCCTTAGTTCTTGGATTCTATAGTGCTGCAATGATAGTCCAAATAATTTTAGAAAACAAATGTGTCGGTTCATCACCAGTGGCAGTACATGCTATCACCAAGAACTTGGGGGGGGGGGGGGGCATTTTATTCCAAAATTACCGATTCCAATGACAGCCCCTGAATGTCACCTATTCTGAACTGTCACTAAATCGTACATACATAGCGTACATTTATTATGCAGATTGATTCCGTTTTCTTGTCATGGTTGGGTTCATTTATACTGAAGTCATTTCACTTGTTACATGTGTAAGGCCATGTACACTCATTATTAGGTTGTTTACAATAGGCAGGTCAGCAAAGTGGTTTTAATTGATTGTGGGGAGGGGGGGGAGGGAAGAGTGGAACCACAAAAGTCAGTCATAAAACCAAATGGACAGTTAAAATAAATATGTATTTAATTGTTTTATTAGCAATATACAAGCACCCATACAACTCTTGATTATTTCAATGTCTAAACATTTATGTACAAAAATGGCATCTGATCTTTAGCTTATAATTCTATAGATTGGATGCAGCTACAGACATTTTGCCAAATATGTGTACAACCTTAAAAATGTAAAAAGCAATGTAGAATTTGTTTTAAAATTTTATAAATGATGTTTAATTTGCAGTATAGGTGAAAACAAAGACATTTTATAAGCATGTCACAATAATGAGACGCTTGATTACAGTGTTACTATCATTGTCAATTAATCATATTTTTGTTCATTATAAACTTGAGTTGAAAGTGAAGTATATTATAAATAAAGATCACTCTCAGTATATAAACATGCAGTCCATCAATTAAATTTATTTTTGTACAAGACTTAATACCAAGATAAAATACCAATGTTGGCTTTATCTAAATCTAGAATTTAAAGGTTTTTCCATAAACAAAATGAAAAGGACAAGCAATTATCAGATTTAATCAAGTGGATGTAATTACATTTCATTTTGTTTGAATTGTCAATTGGCTAATTACAACTTGTGGCCTTACTTTTGGGAATTATTTACTTTTTGACAACTCTTCTGCTGAGGGCAGGGGAAGAGGGAAAGCATGAATGCAAAACTTTCTTGCAACGTTATCATGTAGTAGTTATAAGCTTGTTTTCTAATGAAAGGTTAATTAGCTAATATCCATACAAGCTTTGAAAACTGCAGACATTAGCTATTTGAGTAGACTGTGGTACATGAACATGGATGAAATGCTCAATTATTAGCAAACTTTCATGTTCCATGTAGCGAAAATTATTTACAACCTGGAAATGGAAATATCAGGAGTGTAAAGACTCGTCTCTCACAGGTAACTTTTCCTTGGTAAAGTTGGAAATACAAAGATAGGGGAAATGTTTGTATGCTCCTCCATGATTCAGTGTCTTCAGTAACCCTAGCACCGCCCCCCCCCCCCAATCAATTTAACCCCAACTTCCTGTCCTTTGATGCACGTTTAATCCAGTTACTACCATAAATCAACTTTGTGACTTTATGCCCATAATAACGCTGAATAAGTTGATCTGGCTACCTACAACCTGGCAAACTATTTTCATGAGTGTTTTTACATGTTGATTTATCATCTGGCATGGTTTTTGAAAAGCATGTGTTGGGCTCATGTCAATATCATGCATATAATGAGGTTTGTGGTAGCACCATGTAACTACCTCTACAGTTTAATAGTGTTGGCTCTTACAAGAACTGGTGGTGAGATAACTTGAAGTTTCCATCGGTATACTCTGATCATCTTTATCCCCCTGAAGACAATCGGAGTACACTGATTGAAACAAAGTAATGTCACTGCCAGTTCTTGTCAGAACCAATGCTATTTACTATTCTTGAAAGATAATTACTCTTACTCCTACTGTTCTCAACCATGCAAACCTTCAAAATCTCAACATTTTCAAGGTAGTACATAATACTAATAGAGTAATTTGTTTGGGTGTGTGTGTGGGGGGGGGGGGTTGAGGGCTGTCAGTTGCCTTGAAACATTTTCATGTCCTCTATACTTCCTAGAAACTTTTGATTGGATGGCACCCGTAACAAACCTGAAGTTGATATAGTAGGTAATCTTCTTGAGAAAACTCTTATTCAGTGGAATGTCTGCTAGTAAGTGGGATGTTGTAGGCTTCCGTTTACTGACCCCATTCACATACATAGGTGACATGATGAACTGAGCATTCGTCTCTGTCTCCATCTCCCTTCATCTCATCTATGGACCAAACATGAACAAACATTTATATAATCTTACAAAAGAAATATTACATTGAACTGATTACTCTAGCAGTTGAGAAATGAAACTGACCACAAAGATATAAATAACACAATAGCCAGCCATGAATAACACATGTAAAGCTACTTTGACTAATTATTAGTGCACTTATCATTCACACACACACACACACTTCAATTTATAACCAATGTTGCTCTTTCCCTTTAAGAGGACAACGGTCACGATCAACAGGGCATGGAATAGGAGTGCTAGTTTTAGATTATCTGTGACTGAAAACAATATCCCACATGAAAAGGTCATATTATCATTGCTGCTGCATAAATGAGCCAGTAAGTTTCAGTCACTGTGTTCATCTTAAACTAGGACACCAATTCCACGTTGAAAGTCTGCTCTGATCATGATATTGTCCCTTTAATATGGACAAGTTAACATTAAGCATTGCACAAGGGGGAAAACCTGAATGCACAACTTCATTTTTTACCAAATGAGAAATTGTTTCTGTAAATCTGATTTTGTTTGATAGAAAAACAAATATTTACATCAACTAAGTTTTCTATATATACACAAAAATTATGGGATAAAAAACATATCTGAATCAATCCAAGATTTACTCTACCTTGGCAATGTTTTGTAGCTGTGAATACTGAAAATGGAATCAGGCTGAACTCTACATGGTGTTGATGCAAGTAAACATACTGGCAGTGATGTTTTCTCATACCTATAAAACAAAACATAACAGTTAATAAGTAAGACTAATTGCGGTGACATTGAGGACGATCAGAGCATACTGATCGAAACGTCGAGTTGTACCACCAGTTCTTTTCAGAACTAATTACTACTCAATTGAGATTCCACATGGTGTCACCGCAATTAGTCTTACTTATCATCCTCACCATGCAAAGCTACAAGTTTTACCATAACAGTTAATGAAATAATGGTGGATATGATGAATATGGTGCATATTAAAAATCCATTTAAATATAACTCGTACTCGTACTCGTACTCGTACTCTCGTACTCGTACTCTCGTACTCGTACTCTCGTACTCGTACTCTGCACTCACTGCTCTCGTACTCGTACTCTGCACTCGTACTGCACTGCACTGTACACTGCTCTCGCACTGCACTCGTACTCGTACTCTCGCACTGCACCTCGTACTGCACCTGCACTGCACTGCACTGCACTGCACTGCACTGCACTCTGCACTCGTACTGCACTGCACTCGTACTGCACTGCACCTGCACTCTCGCACTGCCTGCACTGCACTCGTACTGCACTGTACTGCACTGCACTCGTACTCTGCACTGCACTGCACTGCATGCTCTCACTGCACTGCACTCGTACCTCGCACTGCACTGCACTGCACTGCACTGCACTCTCGTACTGCACTGCACCGTACACTCTGCACTGCACTCTCGTACTGCACTGCACTGCACTGCACTCGTACTCGTACTGCACCTCATGCCTGTACTCTCGTACTCGTACTCTCGTACTCGTACTCGTACTCTCGTACTCGTACTCTCGTACTCGTACTCGTACTCTCGTATTCGTACTCTCGTACTCGTACTCTCGTACTCGTATAATGGTACTCGAATAATGGTACCTGATGCTATTTACTCCAGTCCATGTTTGAATTTTCACCATGACCCCTTTTGACCATCTTCCCCATAAAATACCCGGGCATCGATGGTGGAAATTACAACTAATTCACTGGAAATTGTTCTGCTTTCTAAACTATATCTCATAATTATCATGTCTGTATTGTAAACATCATCACAATATCATTGGGCCTTGGCTATAGGAACTATCAAAAATAAAGTGATGGCTAACAGAAATTCATCATAAGAAGTTCAGCATAGCCTACAGCCACACAAAAAGCCCTACGAGTATTATTATCAAACAATATTTCTCTTTTATTACTCTTACCTGTCCAACAATAATCCTACAAATGCGACATTATTCATAGTATCATCATGGTCACCATCACGTTCAACAATCAAATCCCTGAGTGTTTGCCATCATTTGAGGTTGGCTGTCCCGTCAATGGTCGCAGGCATGCGTCGTTTTGCCGTAGACGGTGAGCCTTTCTTCGCCCAGCCCGCTCGGTCGAAATTCTAGCGTTGATTTTGACGGATGGCCTTCCAAACTGAACAGTTTTTGTCACTTTTTATTGGCGTTGATATGATGAAGGGGCTGTGACGATGTTCCAAATAAATACGTTATTGTTGTTTCCAAAACTAAACTCGCTGGCAAGTATCATAATTCAAAATACCCGACACGAAAAGCACCAAAGTGGTCGAGACCCTGCTTTACGCTTCCACGCAAAAAGTGTTCATATATTTATGGCCTAACCAGCGGGCTCACGCCTCGGGCGCTTTGCCGCGCTGGCGCCCATGGCTGTACTGGTACAGTCTTGGTTCGGTTCCCGGTGTCTCGGGAAAGTGCCAAGACTTTCGTCTTTTTGTCGATTTTGACAATTTTCACCCATTGTTTCAAAATCATTTCACTTTTGTCATGTATCAATGAACTATAAAAAATAATTAGGTGTTCGGGTATGTGCCCGAAACACCTATTGTTTTTGTACGTTTTTTTTTTAGGGGTTCGAGCTACAGCGCGAACACCTATTGGTTTTGTTCGTTTTTTTTGTTTTTTTACTTCTTCTTCTTCTTCTTCTCCCCAATAACTGTCCGGTAACAAACATACTTGCAAACTTCACATGAACTTGAAACTTGGCATGTACTTAGAACTTAACAAGTAGATGAAACTCGAGTTGTGAGTGACCCCGATTTGACGTTACTTCCTGTCCAAACCGGAAGTCAAAGTTTAATATTTAAACAAATCATATCTCAACAACCACAACAGGTAAATGGACATTTTTTGCACTATTGTATAGATTGTTAATTGTCGAAAAATATTTAAAAAAACATGACCCCAATTTGACTTTACTTCCTGTCCAAACCGGAAGTCAAAGTTTAATATTTAAACAAATCATATCTCAACAACAACAAGAGGTAAATTCACAATTTTTGTACCATTGTACAGATCGTTAATTGTCAAAAAATATTTACAAAAAGGTGACCCCAATTTGACCTTACTTCCTGTTCAAACCGGAAGTCAAAGTTTAATATTAAAAAAAAATAATATCTCAACAACCACAAGAGGTAAATTCACAATTTTTGTACCATTATACAGATTGTTAATTGTCGAAAAATATTTACACAAAGGTGACCCCAATTTGACCTTACTTCCTGTCCAAACCGGAAGTCAAAGTTTAACATTTAAAAAAATCATATCTCAATAACTACAAGAGGTAAATTCACAACTTTTGTACCATTGTACAGATCGTTAATTGTCAAAAAATATTTACAAAAAGGTGACCCCAATTTGACCTTACTTCCTGTCCAAACCGGAAGTCAAAGTTTAATATTAAAAAAAATCATATCTCAACAACCACAAGAGGTAAATTCACAATTTTTGTACCATTATACAGATTGTTAATTGTCGAAAAATATTTACACAAAGGTGACCCCAATTTGACCTTACTTCCTGTCCAAACCGGAAGTCAAAGTTTAATATTTAAAAAAAATCATATCTCAACAACCACAAGAGGTAAATGTAATTTTTTCCACCATTGTATAGATTGTTAATTGTCAAAAAATATTTACAAAAAGGTGACCCCAATTTGACCTTACTTCCTGTCCAAACCGGAAGTCAAAGTTTAACATTAAAAAAAATCATATCTCAATAACTACAAGAGGTAAATTCACAATTTTTGTACCATTATACAGATTGTTAATTGTCGAAAAATATTTACACAAAGGTGACCCCAATTTGACCTTACTTCCTGTCCAAACCGGAAGTCAAAGTTTAATATTTAAAAAAAATCATATCTCAACAACCACAAGAGGTAAATGTAATTTTTTTCACCATTGTATAGATTGTTAATTGTCAAAAAATATTTACAAAAAGGTGACCCCAATTTGACCTTACTTCCTGTCCAAACCGAAAGTCAAAGTTTAACATTTAAAAAAATCATATCTCAATAACTACAAGAGGTAAATTCACAACTTTTGTACCATTGTACAGATCGTTAATTGTCGAAAAATATTTACACAAAGGTGACCCCAATTTGACCTTACTTCCTGTCCAAACCGGAAGTCAAAGTTTAATATTTAAAAAAAATCATATCTCAACAACCACAGGAGGTAAATTGACATTTTTGTACCATTATACAGATTGTTAATTGTCGAAAAATATTTACACAAAGGTGACCCCAATTTGACCTTACTTCCTGTCCAAACCGGAAGTCAAAATTTAATATTTAAAAAAAATCATATCTCAACAACCACAAGAGGTAAATGTAATTTTTTTCACCATTGTATAGATTGTTAATTGTCAAAAAATATTTACAAAAAGGTGACCCCAATTTGACCTTACTTCCTGTCCAAACCGGAAGTCAAAGTTTAATATTTAAAAAAATCATATCTCAACAACCACAAGAGGTAAATTGTAATTTTTTCCACCATTGTATAGATTGTTAATTGTCAAAAAATATTTACAAAAAGGTGACCCCAATTTGACCTTACTTCCTGTCCAAACCGGAAGTCAAAGTTTAATATTTAAAAGAATCATATCTCAACAACCGCAAGAGGTAAATTCACATTTTTTGCACCATTGTATAGATTGTTAATTGTCGAAAAATATTTACAAAAACATGACCCCAATTTGACCTTTACTTCCTGTCTAAACCGGAAGTCAAAGTTTAATATTAAAAAAAAACACATCTCAACAACCACAAGAGGTAAATTCACAATTTTTGTACCATTGTACAGACCGTTAATTGTCAAAAGATATTTACAAAAAGATGACCCCAATTTGACCTTACTTCCTGTCCACACCGGAAGTCAAAGTTTAATATTAAAAAAAACACATCTCAACAACCACAAGAGGTAAATTCAAAGTTTAATATTAAAAAATAATAATACAAAGTTTCTTTAAAAAACATTCTGACGTCATCATCACTGCCCTGACAAAACTCGAACACCTATGTGTTTGTAATATCACAAACACTGCCGTCTAGTTTTACTTCTTCTTCTTCTTCTTCTTCTTCTTCTTCTTCTCCCCGAGACTGTCCGCTAACTAACACATACTTGCAAACTTACATGAACTTGAAACTTGACATGTACTTAGAACTTAACAAGTAGACGAAACGTCAGTTGTGAGTGACCCCAATTTGACCTTACTTCCTGTCTAAACCGGAAGTCAAAGTTTAATATTTAAAAAAATCATATCTCAACAACCTCAAGAGGTAAATTCACAGTTTTTGTACCATTGTACAGACCGTTAATTGTCAAAAGATATTTACAAAAAGATGACCCCAATTTGACCTTACTTCCTGTCCAAACCGGAAGTCAAAGTTTAATATTTAAAAAAATAATATCTCAACAACCTCAAGAGGTAAATTCACAGTTTTTGTACCATTGTACAGACCGTTAATAGTCAAAAGATATTTACAAAAAGATGACCCCAATTTGACCTTACTTCCTGTCCAAACCGGAAGTCAAAGTTTAATAAATTAAAAAAATTATATCTCAACAACCAGAAGAGGTAAATTCACAATTTGTGTACCATTGTACAGATCGTTAATTGTCAAAAAATATTTATAAAACGCTGACCCCAATTTGACCTTACTTCCTGTCCAAACCGGAAATAAAATTTTAATATTTAAAAAAATCATATCTCAACAACCAGAAGAGGTAAATTCACAATTTTTGTACCATTGTACAGATCGTTAATTGTCAAAATATATTTACAAAACGGTGACCCCAATTTGACCTTACTTCCTGTCCAAACCGGAAGTCAAAGTTTAATACTTTAAAAAATCATATCTCAACAACCACAGGAGGTAAACTGACATTTGTTGCACCATTGTATAGATTGTTAATTGTTGAAAAATATTTACAAAAAGGTGACCCCAATTTGACCATACTTCCTGTCCAAACCGGAAGTCAAAGTTTAATATTTAAAAACAATCATATCTCAACAACCACAAGAGGTAAATTCACAATCTTTGCACTATTGTACAGACCGTTATTTGTCAAAACAATTTTACAAAAAGATGACCCCAATTTGACCTTACTTCCTGTCCAAACCGGAAGTCAAAGTTTAATATTTAAACAAATCATATCTCAACAACCACAAGAGGTAAATTCACAATTTCTGCACCATTGTACAGATCGTTAATTGTCAAAAAATATTTACAAAAGGTGACCCAATTTGACCTTACTTCCGTCCAAACCGGAAGTCAAAGTTTAATATTTAAAAAAATCATATCTCAACAACCACAAGAGGTAAATTCACAATTTTTGCACCATTGTACAGATCGTTAATTGTCAAAAATATTTACAAAAAGGTGACCCAATTTGACCTTACTTCCTGTCCAAACCGGAAGTCAAAGTTTAATATTTAAAAAAAATAATATCTCAACAACCACAAGAGGTAAATTCACAATTTTTGTACCATTATACAGATTGTTAATTGTCGAAAAATATTTACACAAAGGTGACCTAATTTGACCTTACTTCCTGTCCAAACCGGAAGTCAAAGTTTAATATTTAAAAAAATCATATCTCAACAACCACAGGAGGTAAATTTACATTTTTGTACCATTGTACAGATTGTTAATTGTCAAAAGTATTTACACAAAGGTGACCCCAATTTGACCTTACTTCCTGTCCAAACCGGAAGTCAAAGTTTAATATTAAAATAATTTCTAAATTCAGTATTGTATTGTATGCAAATAAACTTCTCGCGAGAACTTCAACAGACGTTAACATTTGACTTCTCCAACACTTCGAATTGATGACGTAACCATTTTAACTTCAACCGAACACCTTGTTTTTGTTGTGACAAAAACTTATATCTAGTTATTCTTGAATTTGGTTCAGTAATAAACTTTTTAAACGTCTGAAAGTGCGACTATAAATTTTGTCCTCGTGAGTTTTCTGGACAAATTTTGGTTCAAGAAAGTCACATGACATTGGTTTTTGTACAATAACAGAAAAACGACGCATTTTTCAGGGGTACTTGTGTGGACAATTATATTCTACTTTTGAAAGATCTTTCCAACTATGTATGTAAAACAATGAAATGTTGAGGGGCGTTTTTTATCGCCCAATTTCGCGCGACAAAGGCGGTGTGTATCTTTAAGAAGAACAATTTGTTTGGTCGATGGTACGGGGGTATAGTTTTACCAATACTTTTGATCGACCAATCAAAATGAAGCTTATAAAATTCTTCATATCGTGGTAGGTGAGCATTTTTAGCCGGGGTGAAAGAGCGCCAGGTATGCAGATGTGTTTCGTGTATTATGTGCAGTGAGAAACGCGCTGTCCACACAATGAGACTCACGTGTAAATCCCCATGAGACAAAAAAGGGCTGTTAGTGAATTCGCATTGTCAACAAATGAGACTAAGTGTACGAGGTATATACAGGGTATTGGTAGCTTATTTGGCAAAAAAACCTAGGTATATCAATAGTATTATCTTCTACTACAAAGTTGATGTGCAATATGTTAAGAATTTCCCTGAATGGCCACAAAGCCATAGTGTGACGCAACAGCAGTTTGTATTTTCTACCCTTTTATATAATGTTATAACCTTGGTGAGGGATTCGCTGGTTCCGTGCGCGATTAGGCGATCCCGCAGCACGCAGCCAGCGAGCATCAGTTTTGGAGCGCAGAGCGCATTGCATTGTATGTAGATTTGGGGTCAGTTGTTGCCGTGAACTTGTAGAGAATAGTGGTGATAATAGAGTTAGCTTGCACAGTCGTAAAAAGTTGTAAAAAAGACCGTAAAAGAGTCGTAATAAGCCCGAGGGTGTAGTGCTATATAACTGGTAAGTCCAGGAGCATTGTATATTGTGCATGTGTTGTACTTAATACTTTGTAAGGTAGCTTACTGTCGAGGAATTTCCTGTGTGCCGTGCATCCGTTGCACGTGTTTTTGAGGTGTCGTGAGGGTCTAGGTGTCACCTCACTGGGGCTTGTGTATCGGTTCTCTAGTCGAGCTGTAATTGCATGTGTTGTAATTACCAGAGGGACTTTAAGGGCTGCATGTGTTGCATAAACAATTAATTCAGACTTGGGAAACATACGAGTAGTGGTTCCTCGAACTGAGGGGCCCCATCGTATGTGTATTGGGTTGCAGGAGTCGGTGTGGGGTGTCTGCCCCTCCTTGGTAAAATCATTGGCCTGTGTGGTGTCTGTTGCTGTGCACCTCCAGTATAAAGACAGTAAAGCCCCTTAAATTGATGCATCTGGACTAGCACTTAGCTTAAAGATATAGGGATTATAATTGTGTACGTGTGGTGACACCTCAGGCGAGAGGTGCCATAGGTGCACATGTGGTGTTAAGTTCCCCTCCATCGGGAGGTGCATTGCAGTGTGCCAGTGACCCCTCATCGAGGTGCAATAGATTTTCATGGATCTAGTCGGAATTTGTGTATAATAATTGCTTAATAATTAATAAAAACCTATCCAAGTGAACTTACAACCCTTATATGTTACGGCAGCCATCTCTACATGACCACACTGACACCAAAATAAATGATCCAGATGATACATAATTGTCGTTTTTTTTGCGATGGCTTTCTTTCTGAAAATGATTGTTTTATCCAAAATGTCACACTTCAATGACATTACAGCACATATCCGATGGACTATAAAGGGAAGATACGACATTAGTAAATAACAGATTACAAAATTACCGAATTATTGTCTGAAAGCAAACTTAAGAAATGTGAATGCCTTTTCACACATTTCTCATGATATAGATTTCGCATTGAGTAAGTGTATGTTGAATCAAAGAAAGTAAGTATACTCATTAAAGCAGATTTGCTTTTCAATGTTGCACCTTCCTTGTATCTGGATCTGTTTGTTTCCGAACAAGGGAAGGAAACGACGTTGCTTCTTCGACAACAATCACTAGAATTATTTCATATTATTCAGAAATCTAAATTCTGTCTTCAAACCTACCTGGTGTTGTGTTTAGTACAGTTATAGAAGATGAATTCGGTAGTAATAAATGCCACGCTGGTTTCAGATGAAACAACACTCAGTTGCATTGTCACATGGTCCTCTACAGAATAAAAAATGTAAATGGTGAACATCAATCCTAGTAGTACTAGTAATATAGATATACTACCCGTATACCAATAGGCTACCATGTCACTCTAAATCATCGGTGATTTAATTGTATAAGTAGTTAATTACTTATTTGAATTAGCTTGATACGATATTAGCAATTCTTTACTGTGGAAAAATATTACCACCCAGGTCAGCCCAAGTAACCTGCTCAATGCAAAATGTGAATAGAGACTGTTCTTGTACTGGAAGATGTGTTTATTCGTACCAACCTGAGAAGGTAAACAAAATCCTTTGCGCATCAATGGTGGTTAATTTGTGAACAGACGCGAAACTTCAAATTTTAGGTTGAGATAAGTCATGAATTCCAAGAAACGAAATAGAACCAATGCAGTTGTTTATGACTGGAACAAAATAATGGCTACTTGGAAATTAATTTGAACGCAACAGTAATTATAGCAAAAAATAACTAATTTGATAGGATCAGTATTTAAACGGTGTGAATATTAATGTTCTTTAAGGAAAATGAACAAAACGGTTTTGAAATTGGTCGGAAAAAACCTGTACTTATTTTGGCCACAATGATTTCTGAGATATGGAACGTGCGCTGCATGTAGACGAAGTAGTAAAATCTGCAAAAAAAATTAGTTTGTTAATATCTCTACCTAATGGAGGGATTGTGGGTCTGTCACGTATTTTTGGAATGCTGCACTCAATTGTGCTTCCGTTAGTCGTCCCTTGTGACTTTGGCAGGTTATTGAACTGACAACTGTAGTTTTGGCCAAGTTGTAGTTCAGGAAGCTGCTTAACTGTTACTGTTATCTGTGAAAAGAGCAGAAATATGGAAAGAACACGAGTAACAATGGATCATCTACTATTCGCCCCGTCCTTGACCGTATGAGGGTGCCATCATGCAATACAGGGTCTGTCGGAGTGCATTTTGTATTGTAAGCATTGAGCGCCATTTTGTATGGACAGCCATCAGTGAGCAAAAATTTCAACAGTGGTTAGCAAGAGATTCTGCCCAAAATTATACATTTTACGCCGGAAGTATTTAAGAGGAATATATCTTGCTAATGTTATAAAAACTCTTCAGACTTAATGATAAGTGCACTATGATATACAGTGCGTATCAAAAAAAAAGGTAATCCGAATTCAGGGGGTTAATATGCCAAGGTTATTTAGTTTGACAATTTACATGTAGTGTACCAAAAAAAGAGGAACTCCTCAGCTTTCCATTGATACCTTTATTGACCCATTGCTGTCACACATGACCGAGTACATTGTTATTGAAAATGACAAATTCAAATCGCATTTTTGCAAGTTTGGGTAATCAGTGCAAGGCAGGATAATTAGTGAAAGTCAGTATAATAAACCAGATTTTCTTTAGGAATGACTGGACATTATTCAAGAAGAATCTCTTCTAACATTGCCCTTTTATGCACCCACACCTTCAACATGTCCACCTCCCCTTTCGACACAAAGCTGACAGCGACGGAGCATGTCCTGCACTGCTCGTCTCACCATAGCCGGATTATTGCGTAAAGCATCCACTTCATTTCGAATACGGCCCTGCAATTCATCAAGATCACGGGGAGGAGTTGCAAACACCTTGTTCTTCAAATGTCCCCAAAGGAAATAGTCACATGGTGTGAGGTCAGGTGATCTTGGTGGCCATTCCACCTCATGGTTGACGGCGATGACTCGTTCGCCAAAGAGTTCCCTCAGACGATCTCGGACAGCGATAAGGCGATGTGCTGGGCGCCATCTTGGGCCCACCAGAGTTGTCTGAAGACCCCACGAACCTGTCGCTCAAAGTGTTCCTGCAGCTGCGGTAAAACGTTATCATTGAGCATCTGCAGATAAATGTTTCCTTTGACATTCCTTTGAAATAAAACGGTCCGATCAGCTGACCACTTCCACAAAGTCCTAACCAAACAGTCCACTTTTGTCGACTCATGTTAACCTCAAAATTGAATTCTGGGGGTGTCTTGCTGGTGCATATTCAAGAACATTATGCGTATTGACCTTGCCGTTCATGGAGAAAGCAGCTTCGTCGCCGATTACGAGATTCCGCAGAAAATTGACATCTCTCTCGGTACGGGCTATCAACCATCTGGCAAACGCCAGCCTTCTAGCAAAATCTCCTGGCGTAAGTTGATGTCGGATGTGAATCCGATATGGATGCTGGTGGAGGTCCAATCTCGTGATTCTGTTGAATGTCGCCGAAGGCAATCTCAGCCCATTTCGCCTTGCGCTGGTGTCCTAGGATGCTCAAAAGTTGCTGCCTTACTGCTGCAATGTTCCCTTCTGATCGCCCGGTGCGCCTCCTGCCAGAATTCTTGTTGCGGTTGAGGCTAGTGCCATACTCTTGATATTTTCTAACATTCGCCCAGATGGTTTTGGCTGCTGGGGGCTCCCGTTCTGGGAAACGTTCCCTGAAAGCATCGCGAGTTTGCTGCAAACTGTGAGTTTGGTGAAATGTTGTAATCACGAAAACTCGCTGTTCAGTCGTTAGTTGTACCATCTTTCCAACTACCTGTCCCTAAACCCAGGCCCGTAACAGACGATTACCGCACCAGCTTAAAAATCTTACATAATCATCTAGGCAGTCAAGTGATGCGTCCATTTCAGACTGCCTTGAACTGATTACCCAAACTTGCAAAAATGCGATTTGAATTTGCCATTTTCAATAACAATGTACTCGGCCATGTGTGACAGCAATGGATCGATACAGGTATCAATGGAAAGCTGAGGAGTTCCTCTTCTTTGGTACACTACATGTAAATTGTCAAACTAAATAACCTTGGCATATTAACGCCCTGAATTCGGATTACCTTTTTTTGATACGCACTGTATATAATATATATAATAATATATATATAATATATATATATATAATATATATATATATAATTATATATATAATAATATATATATATATATTATATATAGAATATATATATATTATATATATATATTATATATTATATATATATATATATATATATATATATATATATATATATATATATATATATATATATATATATATATATATATATATATATATATATATATATATATATATATATATATATATATATAACGGTTCATGAGCAATGAAAAATTGGCTGATGCCGGACTCGAACCCGCGACCTCTTGAATACCAGACGAGCGCTCTACCAACTGAGCTAACCAGCCCCTATGTTGGTGGGCGGTCCATTTATGCCAATTATCTATTGCTCTATGGGGCCAGGTCAGAGGCCAAACCATATCTGCCGAGTAGCCAGGGATCAAGCCCCGGTCAGATGCAAACAACCCGGGTAACGGCAGTAGCGGGGATCACACAAACGGGACACAAGCCTTTTATGTGGTTGTACACAAAGTAGATTTAAATAGAGAAACTGACCTGAAATATTATATAAACGGTTCGCGAGCAAAGAAAAATTGGCTGATGCCGGACTCGAACCCGCGACCTCTCGAATACCAGACGAGCGCTCTACCAACCAGCCCCTATGTTGGTGGGCGGTCCACTTAATCACTTAATCCACTTAAATATATATATAAGTTTTTTCCTCCGTGTGATTACTGTCACAAAAAGGGCCACACGAAGGCGAGATGTTTCAAGTTCATCGCTGACGAGCGAGAGCGTTCTGAAAAGCCTGTCGCTTTTGTCCGTAAGGACACTCTACTTGGTAGGAAGTCCGGTGAGGCCGATGGCAACCGTGTTTCTTCTTCGAAGGTGTTTGATGAAATCAACCAAGTTGATGAGGTCTACAAAGATTTTGTTTATCGTGGTGATGTTTCGTGTGCGTCTGATGAAGCCGGCAGTTCAGTTGTTATCCTAAGGGATACAGGCGCGTCACAGTCACTGATGCTGGAGGATGTGTTGTCATTGTCTCCAGAAAGTTCGCTGAATGCGAAAATGTTGATTCAAGGTATTGGGGGTAATTTTATGCCTGTCCCGTTGCATAGGGTGAATTTGAAATGTGACTTGATCACTGGCCCTGTGGATGTTGGAGTTGTTCCTAGTCTACCGATGAAAGGTGTCGGATTTTTGGTAGGTAATGACGTTGCGGGAGGTAAAGTGTCGGCATCCCCTATTGTCTCTGGTGAACCTGTGGATGAGCCAGAAATTCATTCTTTGGAGGAGGAGTTCCCAGAAATCTTCCCCGAATGTGCAGTGACAAGATCTCAGATGAAACAGACGGAAAAGGAGGTTGCAGAGTCAGTGCCTATAGAGGAGGACTGTGGTGTTTGGCTGGCTGAAATTTTTTCAATAATTTGTCTCAAGATGCTAAATTTAGCCGATCCTCGCTTATAGAGAAGCAGAAAGCGGACCCAGATTTGAGGAACCTCGCCCAGACAGCGTGTTCTGAGGAAGAGGCTCAGGGGATTCCAGAATGCTTCTACGTCAAGTCGGGCGTGTTAATGAGGAAATGGAGACCTACCCAGAGACCAGCTGATGAAGAATGGAGTATTGTTCATCAAATTGTTATTCCTCCGTGTTACCGTGATGAAATCTTGAGAATTGCTCACGAGATTCCGGTTGCAGGCCATCTTGGCATCAGAAAGAATCAAGCTAGAGTCATGGCACATTTTTATTGGCCTAAGCTACACCAAGATGTGGTGAGATTCTTCAAGACGTGCCATACGTGTCAGATGGTGGGGAAACCACAACCATCAATCAAGCCTGCACCGATGATACCGATGATACCGATGATACCGATTCCTGCATTTGATGAGCCATTTACGAGAGTCCTGATGGGTTGTGTTGGTCCTCTACCGCGTACGAAGTCCGGGCATCAGTTTTTGTTGATCATCATGGATTTGTCAACCAGATTTCCAGAGGCCATTCCACTGAGGAAGATAACAGCCAAAGTTGTTGTTGAGGCTCTTATGCAGTTTTTCACAAGATATGTTTTACCGAAAGAAGTGCAGTCCGATCAGGGGTCTAACTTCATGTCGGGTGTGTTTCAGGAAGTCCTGCGTGAGCTGGGGATCAAGCAGTTGAAATCATCTACATATCACCCGCAGTCTCAGGGAGCTCTGGAGAGATACCACCAAACCCTCAAGAATATAATAAGAGCATACTGCGAGGATTTTCCAGAAGATTGGGACAAAGGAATTCCCTTTCTGTTGTTTGCCACTAGGGACTCACCGAACGAGTCAACTGGTTTTACTCCATTTGAGTTGGTCTATGGTCATGAGGTGAGGGGGCCTTTGAAACTAATAAGCCTTGTGCAAGTGACCCAGACTTTGACCCCTGTGCGTAGCGACTGTTACTATGCCACGTGATTCGGGGCAAGCTTTACGGCCGCGCCGGACGTAAACGATGCAACCATGCGTGTTTGAATAGGCCTTTATGTAGTTTCTAAAGAGTTTCGGTGACATGATTTTGCAGGAGTTTCTTTGCAACAAAAGACGAAGTACATGTATTTCCGTGTTTTTTCTAACGTATAGTGGACAATCAAATACGTCAAAACAGCTGCATTAACTTTAGTTCTAAGGAAGTTAAAATGCCTTCAAAGAAACAACACGAGTTGTGTAGATAGGTTCCAATCGTTATTAATGCGTTGATCATTGAGTTATATGTTGCAGGTACCAGACCACGCACCGCTGCAGTATTGTTGGTTTCTAAGAAAAAGCGGAAAAAGCTTGCCCCGAATCGCGTGACTGGCAACAGAGACTCGGCTGACATCCGGTCACGAATAGTCTGGTGCGGGCGCACTATAAACTGATCTGCGGTATCAGTGTTACAGGGTTCCGAGCCGATATGTTAATCAACACGCAAAAGGCTTATTAAGGAGAGATTTTTGGCAGAGGAGGATGAGACCAATCTGCTCGACTATGTGTCGAACTTCAAAGAGAGGTTATCCAAGGCGTGTTCTGTGGCACAAGAACATCTCAAGGTGTCTCAACGGGTCAAGAAGACAAGAGCAGACAAGAAATCTGAGGTCCGCATCTTTAAACCCGGCGAGAAAGTACTAGTGCTGTTGCCTCTGCCTGGCGAGCCCCTTAAAGCGAAGTTTAGTGGGCCCTACTGTATCCAAAAGAAACTCAATGATGTTAATTACGTAATCAGTACCCCAGACCGAAGAAAGAGCCAGAGAGTTTGTCATGTTAACATGCTCAAGAAATATTATGAGCGTGATAATTTTGGTCAACCAGTGGGGGTAGCTGTTATTGAGTTAAAACCCGACGATGACAATTCATGTTATGAAGACCTTGAGACAAAAACGTCTGAACTTGAGTTTTTCGCTGTTCAGCTTTCAAATTCTGAAATTCTGGCTAACTTGGATGAAATCCTTGGCCATTTGCACAATGACCAACGGACAGATTTATCATACCTACTCCAAAAGTACGAGCAAATTTGTTCTGACAAACCGAGCCGTACGTCGGTGGCAGTTCATGATGTTGATGTAGGAAATTCAAGGCCGATAAAACAGGCACCTTACCGACTTAATCCTAACAAATTATCGAACGTTCGGGAAGAGGTTAAAAGTTCATGATAGAGCATGACATTATAGAACCTAGTCAGAGTTCTTGGAGTTCTCCCATTGTCATGGTACCAAAGCCTGACGGTACTCTTAGATTTTGTATAGATTATCGAAAAGTCAATGCAGAAACTAAGACTGATTCATATCCTATCCCTAGGTTAGAAGACTGCATTGATCGGGTGGGAAATTCTACATTTGTCAGTAAAGTAGACTTGTTAAAGGGATATTGGCAAGTGCCCTTGACTGACCGAGCCAAAGAAATTTCAGCGTTTGTGACACCCGATGGTCTGTACCAATGTAAAACGATGCCCTTTGGGATGAAAAATGCCCCGGCTACGTTTCAGAGAATGATGAGTCAAGTCATTGCTGGGCTAGAAAATTGTGTAGTCTATATTGATGACATTTTGGTATACAGCGATAGCTGGGAAGACCATCTGAAACACTTGAGTGCCCTGTTTGATAAGCTCTCAAATGCAAACCTGGTGGTAAATCTCAAAAAGAGTGAGTTTGCCAAAGCAACAGCGACCTCCTTAGGTCATGTGGTCGGTCAAGGTCACGTGCTACCACGAGTAGCAAAAAGTCAAGCCATTCAAGATTTTCCCGTTGTCACAGTCACCCTGGGACAACTGTGCAGTGAAAGACGTTAAACTAATAATGAATGATAGTCTCCTCGACAAGTGTATTGTATTTACAATTTCTTTACATTTATTTACAACTTCTAGGGTCACTGCCCCATTTCTGGCTTATGTACACTCAATTGATATCAAATTCCAATAAAATTAAATATTGAATTCAAAACAACTAATACCAGATCAATTTACTTCAATCCCTTAAATGCAATCATTAAAGTCAACCCAGATGCGTGCGCAGAAATTCCAATAAGTTCGATTAAGTGTACCTTGATCCTTGTGACGTCACAACCCCCAATATAATCAATCCCAAAGTTAATCCTCTCGGGATTATAACTTAATATTTCGGATCACCACAATTCTGCTCTGACTACTATTTAAACGCTTAACTTCTTGCGTTCTATCTACATATATATATATACACACCAATTACTAGGAACCCATGGAAATGGCTTTAAGTCGGTTAATCAAAATTACAAGTGTAGTTAAATCAACCGTCGTTCAGCGGTCTGGCACCTAGCCTCCGATCCAACTCTCAACTCCAATTCGAAAAGAAATGTCTAAATTATTAAACAAATAAAGCTGGCCCACCGTGAAATTGTCCAAAGGTTAAATCTGTCCTCAGGTGCAACTTGTGGGGACTACCACAGTTTTGTTGCTTATCGTAGCTTTTCCACTACGCTTCACCGCAATAGTTCTACAACCCAGTCCACACTGGTGCAGTCTATGCCCAGGCTCTCCTGCCTTCCTTCTCCATCTCCAAACATTAAGAGGACACACTGATGACACACTGTCTCTAGTTGTCATTCACTAGGAGAGTTAACATCTCCGTCTAGGAGGGGGATAAATACCCGCATCATGGCCATGATTTTCCTCCCGTTTGCAAACTTAAATTGCCGATCTCTGCCGCTTCAGACTCCTGCTTCCATCCAATTGCTCAAAGGACAGCCTGAAAAAATCTGCCTCTGGTTTGGCAATAAAATTGCAGCACAGCAACCTCACGGGGTTTTTAACTTTGGCGCGGCACTGGTGAGATATAGGCACTTCACTTCACATTTGAATCTCTCTCAAACATAGATGTTCCTCTCTCAAGAATCTAGGTGAATCTGCTGACACTCCCTAAAATTTAACATTCCTCAAATTTCATGCAAATTAACCCAACTCTCTTTGCATACTACATGTATACATATTCACACACAACTTCTGTGAGCACACAAATACAAAAGAAAGTGAGGGTGGTGGCTCCTGCACCTCCATTCATAAACAAAGTTACAAAATAAGCATCAGAAGAAAAGTTCACAACCTTTAGGGGAAAAATACATATTCATTAGTATATCGCCCCTGTAAACTAAACATCATACTCATTAGCATGGGCCTAATTCTGACACCCGTACCCACAGGGAAGAGAGAATTGATGATATTCCTGGGTATGAGTGGATTTTACAGAAAGTTTGTTCCAAACTTCAGCACTATTGCGACTCCATTGACTAAACTTTTACAGAAAAATGTGAAGTTTGTTTGGTCTGACTCATGCCAAAATGCATTTGAGCAATTGAAAGCCATTCTAATGAACGAACCGGTTCTGGCTGCCCCAAAGTTTGACAAGGCGTTTAAAATAGCCATTGACGCCAGTGATGTTGGTGTCGGAGCGGTTTTGCTCCAAGAAGATGAGTCAGGCATCGAGCGACCGACTAGTTACTTCTCAAAGAAACTGAATAAATACCAGGCAAAATACTCCACCATCGAAAAAGAGGCGTTGGTCCTTGCCCTACAACACTTTGAAGTGTATATAACCAATGGTGCTGGAGAGACGATCATTTATACTGATCATAACCCACTTGTGTTTTTGGAGAAATTCAAGACCAAGAACCAAAGATTATTTCGGTGTAGTTTGATTTTGCAACCCTATCCACTCAAGATTGTTCATATTGCCGGAAAGAGCAATGTTATTGCTGATGCTCTGTCCAGAGTTTAGAAGATTGTACTTTCACTTAATATTTATTTCTCTGGTAAACCAGTAAGCCTAAGAGTTTTAATAAGACTTATTTTGTTATTACTATAAGAAGTCTTAGCCAGGCATAACTGTTTAAACTTTGTTATAAGTTTATGTTAAAATTTCTTTTTGAAACGAAAATTACCTTCTGTAAATTTTCTTTATTTTATGGGGGGAGATGTTACATATACACATAAACCGCAAGTGCGAGATAATCCGCGCGTGACCGCGTGTTGACCCCAAAGGCGGCGGGATTATGTTTACGGGTTATGAATAGAACGTTCTGGAAGTTTATTTTTGGACAATGATGTAATTTAACAGAAATTTCTAGAAGTGAAGTGAAGAAGAAACCTTTAGTATTTTCTAGAAGGGATTAAAAACTATAAATACGGGCTGGTAGAGGATTTTAAGCAAGACTTGAGCAAACCAAGACTTCGGTAAACAGGAGTTGATGAGACTATCGATACTTCAGTGTACACCCACTAGGACCTGTGACGTCGCTTACGACTCGTCTGTGGAGTGATTTGAGAAAGTTCGTATTGACCGAGTGAAGTGTCTGAGAGCTGAATTTAATTCCGGAAGAGACATTTTGTGAACTAAATCTACAGTTCAGTATTTTTGGGATTTCTTCTTTCCCATATTTTTGTCACGGTAGTCGACTTGTGTCCCCGTGGTTTCGTCTATTTCCGGCCGTTTGTTGGAGGTGAATTCGCCCCACGTTCAGCTGTATTTACACCGTGTCAGAGAACTGTTTTTGGCGTCATTTTCGCTGGAGCCTGCCCAGTCCTCGTCCGTAAGATCTTCTTCTTATTTAGTATAAGATATTTTCTTAATGTACACTTGTTTACCCTAATCATTGTACGCTTGTTAAACCCCATCGATATTTGTAACAGTTGATATTTTCATTATTAAATCACTTTGTTTCTTTGTTCTTTCAGTGTGACCTTGTTTGATTTCTTTGTTGCATCTGAGAAAATTCAGGCTTTTTGAGTAATTTGCATTCACCTATAGTTTGAAGACAAAGGGTCTGCTGTTGTGGACATGAACAGAGATGATTACACAGCCGAGGCCCTCAGACAACTTAATAACACTGATCACTATACAGAATGTGATACTGACCCTACCCACTCCTTCGCAAAAGAAATATCTGACACCCTCGTCAAAATTCATAATTGTAATGGTATTAACAAGGATATCTTTAACTATCTCATCCCACAGGATCCTCGTACGGCCCGTTTCTATCTACTGCCCAAAATTCACAAGGCAGGTAACCCGGGCCGTCCCATTGTGTCGGGTAATGGTAGCCCAACAGAACGTATCTCTGAGTTCGTTGACAGCTACCTCAACCCTCTGGTCTCTCATATCCCTTCATTCATACAGGACACTACAGACTTCCTCCGTAAACTAGAGGGTATTAAACATCAAATACCCAATTCTGCCCTCCTTGTCACTCTGGATATTTCCTCCTTATATACAATTCCCCCACGGCGAAGGCATAAGTGCATGTGCCAACGCTCTCAGATCCAACAACCAAACCAAACCTTCAGTGAGACACCTCACAGATCTCATCCGACATATACTGACCAAAAACAATTTCACGTTCCTAGACAGAAACTTTCTCCAGGTACAAGGTACAGCGATGGGCACTAAGATGGCACCATCATACGCTAATCTGTTTATGTCTGACCTTGAAGACAGATTGCTATCTTCTGCCCCCCACCGTCCTCTAGTATGGTGGAGATTTATTGACGATATATTCTGCAGTTGGTGTGGTGGCCAAGATAGCCTAGGTGAATTCATCAACTACATTAATTCATTCCACGCCACCATCAAGTTCACTGCTAACTACTCTACCAATAGCGTGAACTTCCTAGACGTCAGCATCTCGACTGATGTCTATTGTAAACCCACTGACACTCATCAATACCTCCTTTCTGACAGCTGCCACCCCAAGCACTGCAAAGAGGCCATCGCCTACAGTCAAGCGCTCCGTATAAGACGTATCTGTTCCACCGATACCTTATACAGGAAACGGTCGTCTGAACTGAGGCAACACCTTGCATCCCGGGATCATAGCAAACGCAGGGTCCAACTAGCCATCAACAGGGCCCTCTGTACCCCCGTAGCACCCTCTTGGCTACCCAGGGTAACAAGAAAACCCTCCCTAACAGAGTCCCCCTGGTCACGACTTATCAACCCAGATTACCCAGACTTTCATCTATCGTAAATGATAACATGACTATTTTACACTCCTCCAACAGGTTACGCTCAGCCATCCCTGAGCCCCCTTTGATTGCTTTCCGTCGCCCCCGTAATCTCGGTGATATAATATTGGTTTGGGCTAGGCTCCCTAGCACTAACAGTGACCTTAACATCACTGATCATGAATCACCACAGTGGTGCTCTAAGTGTAACCGCTCGAGATGCAAAACCTGTTTGTATCTCAAACCTGCTCAGAAGGTGAAAAGCCACAGTACTGGTCTCACCTACACAATCAGAACTAAATCCCAGTGTGACACACCCAATGTTATATATGTAATCTCATGTAAAAGATGTGGTATAGAATATATAGGGGAGACAAAGACCAAATTGTGTCTCCGCTTTGCCAACCATGTTTCCTCTGTGAAAACTAAAAACCCTACCCTGTGGATATCCATTTTAACAGCCCTAATCATAGCATTAATGATGTTGAACTCATTGTAATTGAAGCCTGCACTAGCAATGATACACATCGCAAACTTAGGGAGTCACACTGGATACATCAACTGAAAACACTTCAACCCTATGGCCTCAATATCAACACAGGTGTCAAATAACCCAGCTACCTTTACCTATTTTCAGGCATTTGTTGTAACCTTTTATTTTTTCAGGATTTTGTCCTAACCTGTTCTATTTTCAGGTAGTTGTCTTAACCTGTTCCTTTTTCAGGTATTTGCTTTAACCTGTTCTCTTTTCAGGTATTTGTTTCAACCTGTACTCCTTTCGGGTATCTGTTTTAACCTGTTCTCTTTTCAAGTATTTGTTTTAACCTGTTACTTTTCAGGTCTTTGTCCCAACCTGTTCTATTTTCAGGTATCTGTTTTAACCTCTTCTCTTTTCAGGTATTTATTTTAAGCTTCGTTCTATTTTCAGGTATTTGTTTTAACCTGTTACTTTTCAGGTCTATGTCCTAACCTGTTCTATCTTCAGGTATTTGCTTTAACCTGTTGCTTTATCTTATCTTGTATACTTTTACATTTTTTCCAACTGTCTCTCATAGGACTATTTTAATTTAGCTATTTACACCCACACACCAACTCCTCAATTTGTATTGTCCTATGTTTATGCCAGCTTTACTAAAAGCTGCCACCTCTACCTATTGTGTGGCTCAATAATCCCTTCTTTACCCTAGCTTCACCATAAGCTGCCACATCCACTTATTGTGTGGCTCAATAATCCCCCTTTGTTCACTTCTGATACTCCTATTGGCTTTTTCTAGACTGATGCTTATCTTTAATTGGTCACTATTTTCCCGCCTTTTTTGGATCCCGCCCCATGATCCTTTGCTTTCCCTTTTCCCTATAAATGGATGAGTTTTTACGTTGTACTTTGTCAAAGCCTCTGATGAAGGTCCGGATTGGATCGAAAGCTAAGGCCACCCTCCCGATTTAATTTATATATATAGGCAAGAGGGCAAGAGGGTGAAATCCAGTAGTGAGAATTTCTGGTTTGCATATAAAATTACTCTATTTAATCATTCAAGCGACGCCGCGCCCGTACTGTTGTGATATGTTTGTACGGTGAAGAGGATGTCAATGGAACCGCGTAAAGCCCGGAGCTCGCAGCTGAAGTACATTTCACTGTTAGAGGGCTACCATAATATGCATGAGGCGAAGAGGCCTGCACTCATATGTTGCACCGGACTCAAAGATCCGAAAGGTCAAAGCAGTAGGCACTGACCGATTGGCAACACAGCCTCAGACAGTTTATACAAGATTCTCATTTGATTTATTTCTTCATTGAGTTGCGCACAATAATAGTCCAGCCGCCAAACTGCACATTGTGCCCTTTTTGGTAAAAGCATGAAAGTTGGCATCAGCATGGGCCATAATATAGGTTTTCCCGGCTAAGTTCGTCAATTTAGCATTCAAATTCGTTTTCATGCATTCGTATTAAAGCGACTTTGCTAATCTGGTTGCTACCACGATTTGAATTAAGAATTCAGGCATTCAATTTCGGATTTGCGTCAGTAGTATTATAAGAGTAGTTCGCACCTTTTTGTGGCGGTGGAAGTCAGTGGAGGATCAGTGGAGGTTACCCCCTCCACTCCCATCGAACTACCTCCACACCTTTCCCCGCCCAACGAATTACCCTCCACCCTTTTTTCCTCCCGAACAAACAACCAAATAATAAAAGAACCATTCATAATTCTATGACCCTCCTGCCCAAACTAACGAACTGGCGGAAGCTGTTATTGCTGACGACAGTTTTTAAGGAACGTCGAATTACAGTCACCAAATAACGGAACGCACTATCACGCAATCTTGAAAAACAAAAACACGAATCAAAACAAAAACACGAATCATGATGATTATTTTTTTTTTTTTTTTTTAATGGATTTGTGTTCAAAGTAATAATTGAGAATTCGGGTTGGGCTGGTGGGTTTTGGGTAAGTCGGGGCGAACCAAGACATGTTGACGTGGTGAAAGAAACTACCCGTGTGACGTCACGGACAAGTCTGGATGTTAAGAAGCTGGGGCGATCATGTTGAAACTACCCGTCACCGTCCCGTGTGACGTCACGGACAAGTCTGGACAAGACATTATGATGTCGGGAGAACCAATACATGTACGGACAAGTCTTGTGTGATGATGGCCAATATTGATGTGATAGTTGCCCAAGGAATCGTAAATGGACCAGTCTGAATATGTCGGTTCGACAAAAGAAGCATGTATTGTATTAATAACTTTTTACATAATTCAAAATGTAATGAAAATAACTGAAAACGTAATAACAACTAGAGTTGCGTGTTACTTTTATCACATGTATCGTCAAGCTCATGTGTCTTTCTCGTTTTTTGAAATGAAAACCTTGTCAATAGGTCTGAGTTTGTTAAGGAGTCTACATCACCCAATTTTCCCGTCCCACATACCCTCAGGGTCTCCGTTCTCCCCACTTCTTGCGGGCTTATAAATCCTGGGGTGAGATGGCCACTCAGTCACAACGTCCATTCGGCTGCTAGCCTGTGGATCATTGCTTTGAAGTTTGGTCATTCGAGATGTCTGAACACGACTTCGAGACTCATCTTTCCGGTTCTCCAGACCCTACATCGAGTCAACTCCTTCAAATTAATCGTATGGAGGATGATGTCATGGCAGATACGTCTGCCGAATCTGACCCCATTTTCATCCCCGAGACACCGCCTCATCTACAAGGTGTTGATGTCACAGAGGTAAGTAAACTATGTATTTATTTTTGTTTTACTTATTTATTATATAGTCTGTGGGCTGGAGGGGTCTACCGTGCACCCCCCATAACCCACCGCCACCGATATTTTGTTGTTCCTTTGGATGTCCTAAACACGAAAAAAGATGTTAACATTGACAATTTTGGGTTGCACTATCTGTTCTGGCCCACTATTGTTTACCCGTATAATGAGCTTATGCTGATAATTCTTAGCACTAGGGGTGGAAGAAGATCAAACATCTCGCCATTACTCCATCATGCCTTCACCTATTATCATGTAACGTGGTACAATTAATGTTCAGTCATATGTCGTCATGATGACGTCATCGGTTCTCGTGAAAACGACCGGTAGAGGGAGCTATAATTGCACGTATATTATGCATATTTTAATTATAGGGATTTTCAGAAAAATATCTCATTATAAATCATTTAGTTTTTATTGTTGCCACCAAGAACAAAAAAATTATGAATTTATGCCTTAAATGGGTTTGTCTATGTCTAAAGTAAACACAAAAATGTGTTAACTTAGACGTTTTTTGGATTTTCTATCTCTGGGGGCACTGTTTTAGCCCCATGGTATTAAGATTAGTTGGACGTCCATTTCACTACATTTGAATAATCCTTTATTTCTGGAACATGCTTTTGCCTACATTAATCAAACTTGGCACAATAAAAGTTCATTCACAAGTCGTCAAGATGATGTTATTGGTTGTCATGGAAACTACCTCTAGAGGGCGCTGCACATGGATGCATATCACACGCACATGAATTAATGGATACAATTATTGTTTATATTTAATCATTGTAGTACACTAGTTATCACTATGGGGGTAAAGTATCATTAAGTTTTACTTCACAAGGATGTGTCATCTGTAATGTAAAGAAAAATGAAAAATAAATTTGAGAATATTTTAAGGGGTCTCTGGAGCTCATTGTTTAGCCCTTATCGTGTCAAATTCAGCCGGGAATCCTTAGCATTTGGGGTGGGAGGGGATTACACAAACCTCCATTACTCCGGCATGCTTTGACTTACATTAATACAACTTGACACATTAAATGTTAATGTATTTGTCGTCAGGATAACATCATTGGTTGCCATAGAAACTACCTCTAGAGGGCGCTGTATTTTGATAAATATTATGCGCAAATGAATAAATGGTTAATATATTTCTTATTTTTAGCTATTGTAGTACACTATAGGGATAATTACTGTATCATTAAGTTTTAACTGGATATGATATGTCAACTCTAGTGTAAGAAAAACAAAGGATACATTTGAAAATCTTGGAAGTTGTCTCTGGAGATCAGTGTTTAAGCCCCTATCGGGTCCTTATTGAGCCAATAATCCTTAGCATAAGAGGTGTGAGGGATTAAACAAACCTCCATTACTCCGGCATGCTTTGACTTACATTCATAAAATTTGGCACATGTTCTGTTCATGTATGTTGTCAAGATGACTTGTTTCCATGGAAACTTCTGTGTTGTACTACATGTACATCTTCTGGTTCATCGCTGATTAGGTCTTTGTCTGTAAGAAGAGCTTCCTGTTTGGGATGGTGAGTCCACCTTTACAAGGAAGCCTCATTCCAGGCTAAATGGGAGCACCAAATCAATATGAAACTTCCTGAAAGGAACTCCAGAAAGGATACATTAACCTCGCAAAGTCAGACAGTGTTGTCACTTCTTCCAAAATGTGGCTTCCCCTAACATGGGGACTGCTGTGATGTATGAGCCAATGCATCTGTCGGTCAGCAATTCATCTGCCATCCAAACTCAGTGACACACTTTCGGGAAGGGTTATTTATCCAATGGAAGGTCACTCTGGCCTGGTTTTAGGCATAGGAAATAATCAACCGGCTTGAAAGGGTTCACATGGGCTATATGGTTCTCTCCAAACATGAATGTATTTTATCCACAGACATTGCCTACAGATGTGCTCAATTCATCACCTTGATTAGTCAGCTTGATTGACTGCTTTCCTGCGAGGCTGTGTAGGTTGGGTACTTATTATTATTATGTAGTTCTTGCCATACAACACAGTGACGGTACAAAGGCACTCCGGGGATCACCATATGTGGAGTGTCGTGGCCGGGCGGTCTAACTTGCCGGACTCAAGTTCTGGTGTTAGCAGAAGAATGTGGGTTCGAGTCCCGGCCGTGACACTTGTGTCCTTGAGCGAGACACTTAACCATAATTACTTCTCTCCACCCAGGGGTTAAATGGGTACCTGTGAGGGCAGAGTTGGTTGATTAGCCCTATATGCGCTGTAATGGCAGCAATTGAGCTGTATACTCCCCAGGGAGCTGAGATGGTTCCAGGAATGATTTATGAGCCTTATGAGCCTTATGAGCAGGGGTAATAATATAATGCGCCTTGAGCACCACTCAGTTGGTGGATACGTGCGCTATATAAGTCCACACATTATTATTATTATTATATCCTTTCGGAGGAGTTTTGAAAAGTCCTGAGCCTTAATTCGTTTTATCCATAGGTGTTACCAACAGTTTACTTCATTATTTTGTTCACCTTCATTAGTTTGTGCCAGCCTGTGCCAGCCTGTGCCGGTTTGTGCTGTCGTGTGTCGTCCTGTATCGTCCTGTACCGTCCTGTGCCGTCCTGTGCCATCCTGTGCCAGTTTGTCCTGGTTTTTGTTCAGCTTGTGCCAGCTTGTGCTGTATGGCCAGAACTACGAGAGCCAGTGCCATCCTATGCACTTTCAATATAGTTTTGTTTACATTTCTGCTGAATTCTGCTCTTCTGTGTGGTGCAGTAGCAAACATACTTTGACGCACCCCTAGAAGAGGTATACAGCCTACAGAGCCCCACAGGCAGGCTGCATTGAATCGATCCGCTAAGCAGTGAATCTAAGATCGCATTTGAATGGAACATCTGCGGATGAAATACATTCATGTTTGCAGAGAACCATATAGCTCATGTGAACCTTTTCAAGCCGGTTGATGATTTCCTGTGCCTAAAAGCAGGCCGGAGTGACCTTCTATTGGACAACCCTTCCCGAAAATAAAACGTGTGTCACAGAGTTTGGATGGCAGATGAATTGTTGACAGGCAGATGCCTTAGCTCTGCCTTAGCTCATACATCACACAGCAGTCCCCATGTTAGGGGAAGCCACATTTCAGGATGGGATGCGGAACAGTTGCTGCAGTGTTAGCCTATTATTCCAACACTGTTGTATTGTCTGACTTTATGAGGATACTGCATCCTTTCAGGAGTCCCTTTCAGAAGGTTTCATAACTCCAACATATTGATTTGGTGCTCCCATACAACCTGGGTCTGCAATGATGCTTCCTTCAAAAGGTGGATGCAGCTTCCTTGTAAAGGTGGACTCGCCATCTCAAACAGGAAGCTTCTTCTTACAGACAAGGACTTGGTCAGCAATGAACCAGAACATGTAGTACAACACAAAAGATGTTTCCATCAAAACCAATGATGTCATCTTGACAACATCTACATGAACCAAATTTTATGAATGTAAGTCAAAGCATGCCGGAGTAATAGAGGTTTGTTTAATCCCTCCCACCCCATATGATAAAGATTCTTGGCTGAACAAGGGGCTGATAGGGGCGTTAACATTGATCTCCAGAGACAACGTAACACAACATTTTCAAATTAATCCTAAATGTTTTTCTAACACTAGAGTTAACATATCATATCCAGTTAAAACTTAATAATACATTATCCCTATAGTGTACTACAATAGCTAAAAATAAGAAATACTTTTAACCATTTATTCATTTGCGCATAGTCTTCATCCAAATACAACGCCCTCTAGAGGTAGTTTATATGGCAATCAATGACGTCATCCTGACAACACATACATTAACATTTAATGTGTCAAATTTTATTAATGTAAGTCAAAGCATGCCTGAGTCATGGAGGTTTGTGTAATCCCCTCCCACCCCAAATGCTAAGAATTCCCGGTTGAATTTGACACGATAGGGGCTTAAACAATGAGCTCCAGAGACCCCTTAATAAAATATTTTCAAATTTATCTTTCGTTTGACATTTGACACATCCTTGTGAAGTAAAACTTAATGATACTTTATCCCCATAGTGATACCTAGTGTACTACAATGGCTAAAAATAAGAAATAATTGTATCCATTAATTCATGTTCGCATAATATGCATCCAAGTACAGCGCCCTCTAGAGGTAGTTTTCATGACAACCAATGATATCATCTTGACGACATGTGAATGAACATTTATTGTGCCAAGTTTGATTAATGTCAGTCAAAGCATGTTTGAGAAATAAAGGATTATTCAATATGAAGTGATATGGACGTCCAACTAAGCTTAATACCAGGGGGTCTAAAAAGTGCCCCCAGAGATAGAAAATCCAAAATAATTCTAAGTTAACATATTTTTGTGGTTACATTAGACATAGACAAACCATTTAAGGCATAAATTAATTAATTTTTGTTCTTGGTGGCAACAATAAAAACTAAATGATTTATAATCAGATATTTTCTGAAAATCCCAATAATTAAAATATGCATAAAATACGTACAATTATAGCGCCCTCTACCGATGACGTCATCATGACGACATATGACTGAACATTAATTGTACCAAGTTACATGATAATAGGTGAAGGCATGATGTTTGATCTTCTTCCACCCCTAGTGCTAAGAATTATCAGCATAAGCTCATTATACGGGTAAACAATAGAACAGATAGTGCAACCCAAAATTTTCAATGTTAACATCTTTTTTCGTGTTTAGGACATCCAAAGGAACAAAAAAATATCGGTGGCGGTGGGTTATGGGGGGGGGGGTGCACGGTAGACCCCTCCAGCCCACAGACTAATATTCCATTGTTTTATTTTAAAGTTTATATTGTGATTTTAAATGTAAAGAACACGATTGGTAGAGGTAACACTGCAGTGTTCTCACTTTGTGTGATTCACCATATACATAAAAACAAAACAAACAAACCTGTGAAAACTTGGACTCAGTTCGGCATCAGAGTCACGAGAAAATAGTGGAAATAGTGGAAAAGGCCATGTCAGTTTAATTTTAATTTTTGTTTTTTCGTTTGTTTGTTTTTTCTATTTCTGAAACCTATTCTCATGAACTTACTTGTTGATAGCTTGACATAACCCTTACTCACGATTTTATTCTTAGACAACGTTCTAAAAATTTCCGAATTATAACAGTTTAATTTTGTATTAATGTTTTGGTTGATAGCTTGACATAACCTACTCACGATTTTATTCTTAGACAACGTTCCAAAAAGTTCCGAATTGTAACAGTTTAATTTTTATTAATGTTTTTTTTTCTTCTATTTGTGAAACCTATTCTCATGAACTTACTTGTTGATAGCTTGACATAACCCTTACTCACGATTTTATTCTTAGACAAGGTTCCAAAAAATTTCCGAATTGTAATGCGTTGTATTTTTTTTCTGAAACATATATTCTCACGAACTTGTTGATGTTACGAAATTCATTTCTCGAATTGTAATGCGTTGTACTTTTTTTGAAACATATATTCTCACATAGTTGTTGATGTTACGGAATTATTACCGATTAAGATTTGTATTTCCAAACTGATACTGTTCGTCAAAACATCACGGTAATGACATTTCATTTTTAAATACATCATATTGATTAGATTTTGATTCTTCAATTTCAGAATGAAAATGTATGGGTAGAACCAAACAAATACCGTCGCCCGGGAGTTGATATGTCACAAGAACCCATGGTAAGTAACTGAATTTTTAATAAATACTGTGACTTTTATTTTCTTTTATATTGGTTTCTTAATTCCATACTCGATAGAAAGCAACATACTTATCTATTTGTTCGTTCATTGTTTAAATTTAACTATTTATTTAATTTTAATTTATTTTATTTTATTAACTCTGTAGCGTACTTCTGATGATGAAGAAGTCGAAGTTCTAAACCATGTCGTAAATTCTGAACCACCGCCTCAACTTGTTGTGAAACCACCCAATAAGGACAACAAGTTTTCTTGTGACAAGTGTGACAAGACCTACACCCGGAAGGATAATTTAAAGCGACACAAGAAATGTCATGGTGAGGGATTTCAGTCTCACCCGCCGGGGTTGTACAAGTGTAGCCAATGTAAAAAATCCTTCAATCGCCGTGACTCTTTGAAGAGACACTTAAAACTTCACAACCGAGTTGCATCCACCTCAGCCGCTACGCCATCGTGTAACGACAAACCCACCAAGTGTCCAATGTGTCCAAAGACTTTTAAAAGACGAGACAGCTTGATGCGACATATTAAGTCAGTCCATCCTAACTCATCCCCTGACAATCCACCAAATGACCCTCCCATCGAACAAATTGATCCTCCCCCGGCCAATGGTGAAACTCCGCCAGATGACATTCCAATCGATGATCCACCCCATTCACCCATTTTTAACGCCCCCCTCCATGAGGACCCCCTTGAATTTTCAGATGATGAAGGTGATGATCATGATGGAGTCTTCCATATTATCTGTGGACACTGGTCGAGTATTAGAACACATCATATTGTTGGCAAACCTGTCCAAGATATTTATAATTTTCGACTAGTGGGAACAAGAACCCTCGGGGCTGGTGTGACCGCGGAAGAAGCCCTCCAGATTGCTTTTCAGAACCTCCGATCCCGAGCAAAGATAAACATTTCATATGGTTTGGTCCTCCGCCACACCATCACGGGTGAACTTAGGTACTTTCAGTCAAGTCTAAACAATTCCCGTTTTTTGGAGTACCCTTCCCAGTTGGTTCTGAAGAGGACTTGAATCGGATGTTGGAGAGCTGAACAAAAAAGATGTGTCGCCGCCAACGGCCAGACACTAAATGGGTAGTTGATTACTAATATCACGGTCTACATAAACAAAATTTTTAACTTTCCCATCGGGGCACCAGTAGTAGATCTTCCCCCTTATGTTTCAAATAATCGTGCACTTGTGAATCTTGTAAGAGATAGAAACACCGGACAAAGATACAACGACAACAATCCGAGATCTCTTGAGCGTGACACCAAGTTCTTATTAGAAACATACCGCCAGACAACTCACAACCGCAACGTGACAGCCCTAACCTTGGATGATCTCACTACAGCAGAAGAACGTAAAAATTCAAGTATATTACCTGGTTAGAGAAGTGATGGATGGTGTGGAAGAGGATGGAGACAATGGCGGGAAGGAGTACGAATCTTTGCTAAACTGGTGAGACGCTCGTGACGTTTTTATCCCAATACCCTCTACCTGAACCTACACGGAAATTGAAATTGCTCAGTACAGCCACGCGTACACCTGTGTAAAATGTGGTTGGGTAACAAACAGAGAGTTCAACTTAAAACGCCACCACGTCACATGTGAGGTGAATGTCAAACATAAATTTCCCGGTGGTGGTTATCAAGCACCTCAAACCGTCTTTGAAAAGTTGTGTGATTTAGGAGTTCAAGTCGAAGAGGGCAGATTTTTCCCCTACCGAGCCACTTTTGATTTTGAAGCATATTTTGAACCCGTTCCCGACCATCTACAATGCCGAGGAAAGTTGTCACGGGAAAAGCGCCATGAATTTCTCAGCTGTAGTGTGGCAAGCAACATACCGTCGTTTGAAGGGGCCAAGTGTTTCGTCTCGGATGGGAACTCGGCTGAACTAGTGAAGTGGGTCGCCAGCTATCTCCACAACATCTCCAAAGCTGCTTACAATTTACTTCTGCAGAAGTATGAGGGTGTTTTTCAGACGCTTGAACAGCGAGTGAACGCTGACGAGGGACGGTCGGAGAACGCCAGAACTGACGGAGATGAAGCAGAGGAAGCTGAACAGAAACACCACCCGAAGAAGCACCCTGCCGAGAAGGAAGTGAAGGAGGAGTTTGATGGGTATTTGAAGGAACTCCCCATCCTTGGATTCAACTCGGGTAAGTATGATTTGAACTGGAAAAGGTTGATCCTTTGCGATTCATTGTGAAGAGAACCGGTACCTATATGGCGATAATAACAGAAATGTTAAGATTTCTGGACATAACTAACTATCTTGCCCCGCGGGATATAGCTATTCTAAATTTTTGAAGGCGTATAATATTCATGAACAGAAGGGTTTTTCCCCCATACGAGTGGGTTGATAGTTTGCATAAGCTAGATGCGACTGCACTACCTCCTCATGCTGCGTTCCATAGCAAACTAAAGAATGCAAATATTTCAGATGATGAATATAGGTATTGCCAAGAGATTTGGACAAAGGAAAACATTCAAACCACGAGAGAATTTTTAATGTGGTATAACTGTAGCCCACTACAGCTACAGCTGGATTAGGTGAAATTGGTGCAAGTAATCAAGTCCCATTGTACAACACACTTCTTTGATTGATGCTGATCATTGATTGGTTTATTGGTTTCTTGTTTGATTGGTGAAACAGAAGGTACATGTAGTTAGTGCAGTTGAAGAAGAAGAAGAAGGTTTAGCTGGAATAATGAAATTAAATAACAATATTTTGAATATTAATTAAATAATACATGAAGCCTATGAAAATGTGAGTTATTTGGGAATAGTAAGCACATGAAAAATGAATTCATCACAAGAAAGTGCCTGCAAAACCCTATTTAAAGTTTTAAATATTGTCAATAGCAATGGCCCAAAACCTACATGTTTGTAATAAGCAAAGCAAAACAACACACAATACATGAGGAAAATTTACGTACATGTGGATACACTACATTTTCTGCAACAAGTGATTAAGAAAATAACACAAAATTTGTGATTTCTACTTACTACGCTGGGGGTATGATGCACTGTAAATCATATACTTGACTATGAAGGATCAGGAATTATCTTTTGGGAAGATTTGGAAGCATAAATTTAACGAAAGGAATGACTTTAATCAACGGTGGAATTTTCTTTAGCAAATTTTGGCCATCAATGGTGTAAATCAATAGCGCCCTCAATAGGCAAAACTATGGAGTCCCTTAGGGGACACGAAACTACTGTCCGGAACAATAACAATTTGGATGTAGTTCCATTTTTGGAAGCCGTAGCCAAAATGTATGAATTCTACAGACCGGGGCATGGATATGTTTAAGTGCGCCATATCGGTACCGGGTCTCTCTCTACGCTATATATTCCTGACTCTGCCCGGGGAGACTTACTTCTCCCTGATTGATACAGCTAATAAAGATCTCTAATGACTCTATTACTCAATGAAAGGGGTGGGAGATGACAACCTTCACGTGGTCCACCCTGTTTCAACTAATGTCATCAAACCGATGTATGCAGCTACTAGCACTCTAAGCTGTTCATCATCATACGAAAGAAGAAGAAGACTCAATGAAAACCAATATTGTTGGTGGACCGTCCATCGTGTTCCACAGGTACCATGAGCGAAATAAAACATATACTAGACGTGCAATGTTTGTCGATAACAAACACGCATGTGTTCGGGTTTGACGTTAAGATGTGTTGAATTTCACGTCAGAAGTTTATTTCAACACAACACAACCAAGATAACATTACCGAATTGAGGTGTAACTTTGGAAAAAAAATTCTTTAAATACTCTCATTTATACCTTAATATAGTTCATACAGCTCACTTACCCAGAAAAAAAAATTCAAAAGAAGTTCGGCCACAATTCCATTGCTCATTTCCTTCATTGGTCCGTGAACTCGCTTTACGGGAACGAGCTTAAAGTACCAGGTCTGAGTGATGACTTTTAAAAATGTATGCATCATTCGTTAATCTATGTAGTCTGTAGTGGAGGACAGTAATGGAATGGTACACAAGTACATGTACAGTTAATATTACCGGTTGATTATAAACTGTAAGTTATTTTTCAATATCTGAATAAATGTTGAAAGAATTTAGTTTTTTTAGTTTAATACAATTAATAAATAAAATTGTTGACTTTGGAAGGCATGGAAATATCATAATTATTAGCCATAATTATTACCTCAGTCAAGTATAATTAATGTAAATAGTTGTACATAAAGCATAAGGGTAATTGTGCAAAAGAATACATGTATATGGACATTTGTTTTCACGACCCATTTATATTTGTGTTCTAATTCTCTGTGACTCCACTGTATGAAACAGGGTAACATGTCCCTGTGTGATGTCTGCTAATTCTGGATATAAGACGGTCTTCAAGAGTGTGCGTACCCTCCAATAGCAACCCATGGTACTGCTGGAGTAACGTACATCATCATCATCATCACGATGAGATAATTGAGGTCATGAATGCCAAAAAAAGATTTGTTAGAATTCACTCTTAGATTTAGAACAAGCGTTAACAATTCCAAAACTGTGTACAAACTGCTAGGTAATATATTATATTCTAATTAGATACTGCAATGTACAGTGAATGTAAAGACATCTCTGTGTGTGACAGAACTTCAAGGCCGTTTCACACACGAAGTAGGTTGTGCATAACGAAATATGGTACTTATGGTACTGAATAGTTGTTCACTTAAACTTCCGTTTTCGACTGGAAGGAGAGGTCAAATTGGGGTCATGTCTGTGTATGAAATGTGACATAGTTCAAGGTCTTTTAAGATGATGCAAAGATTGTGAAAATATCTTCTGTGGTTCATGAGAAAAGAACAAAAATTGAAAATATTAAATTTTGATTTAGTGTTATTTGATATCTGATGACCTCACTATGACGTCTCAACTTAGTCTACAACTACATGTTAAGGTCTAACTATGTGTGAAGTTTTAAGGTTCTGTGAACTCTGCAACTATGTTCTTCTCCCTGGATAAGTTTTATTGAGAAGAAGAAGAAAAAAAAACCGAACAATATCATGAGGTGTTTGGGCACCAACCCAAACAACAGAACGATTTCAAAGAGGTGTTCGGGTGGTGCCCGAACACCTAATTGGAGGGGGACAGAAATATGTAAAAAGGTAGTTGGTTTCGATGCAAACGCGCTGTACCTGTGCAGAACATGCCTAAGGGTCCATTTGTGAGGCGAAAAGCCACGGAGAACTTTAAACCCGTGCAGAGTCAGAAACATGGCGTTAAAGCCACTGAATGGTTGGAGTGGGTAGCGCGACGCGACGGGGTCAAAATCCGACACATGTTCAATGGAAAAGAACAACGAATAGGTTCACGAAATATTCCAGTGGATGGTTTCTGCCAAGAGAACAATACTGTGTATCAATTTCACGGTTGTTACTGGCACGGTCACAACTGTTACCTAAACCAAAGTGATTATAACGAAGTACGACAAATTACCAGTGCTCAACTGCGTCTAAACACAGCACAAATTTCCAAATACATCAGGGATGAAGGTTATAATCTATGGTGTTCTAAAACGGCCACATGCACATTGCAAGAAGAGTGTGCAGGGGGTGCATACACTATGTGGACTTCAGAACAAAGGATGTCCACACAGTGTAGGAACTCTGTGCACTGTGTGGACTTACACACGTCCACACAGTGTTTTTGGACTTTGGAAAAGTACGAATATCTCGGAAATTAGAGATTGGGTCTAGGCAGGTTCTTTGACTTAAATCGAAGGATATTATTAAAAGGGAAAAATAGAACGAAAACCGCTCTCAAAACACTCTTCTGTGTGAAATCGGAACGATTTTAAGAATTTCCTGTGCTTAAGTACAGGAGAACAAAGGAATGTCTACACAGTGATAGCAACAAAGGTCTGTGTGTGTAAGCGTCGCATTAGGATTCACGCGTCGCGGTAGAAGTGTTGTTGCGTCGCATTAGAAGTGTTGTCGCGTCGCACTAGAAGTGTTGTCGCGTCGCACTATAAGTGTTCACATTGCAGTTTTTTCTCGTATGAAGAGCCGTATGTGACTAAATTTCGACTAATTAATATATAAGACTAAAATAAATGTAAATCCATATATTTACTAGAAAAAACAATTATACAAAAGAGGCAACCAGACTGGTTGGCAGCTAGCACGCATACGGTACTAAACATGAATTTTGGGATTTATGTTCCTTTAAAAAAGTCCTCCACAGCCCATACATTATTGTTTTACAGAAAGGTTTTGTTTCTGAGTTAGTGTTGTAGTTAACAAAAAATGTTGCTCATCCTGTTACAAATATTTACAACCTAAACCTAGTCTCGATCCCAACTACATACATGGAAGGTGAGCATTCTAAACCACTACCATGCCACTCGAATTTGGCGGTGAATTAAGTACAGAAGAACCTTTATAAAATTGTATTTATAAAAGCGAGCGGGGCAGGGGTATGGGGTGTGACACCCCAATAATTGTTCTCTGTCGGCAAATCAAAAGTACTAGAGCAAGGGTTGGTCCAAAATAAATTTTCAGTCAGCAACATTTGTATGTTTTATATACTGATGCCTACTTTCACAACAAACTATTTTAAAGCAGAACCATACCCTAAATTCATGGTCGAACAATAATGTAATTATGGGGGGGGGGGGGCTAGATGACAGGTAATTAAAAGCAAAAAGGACACAAACAGATGATTTTATTTTTATAAAAACTTGTTTTCAAGCATCAACCATTATTTTGGCCTACTGTTAATTTAAAGGAATATTGTGTACATGTACAACACTGTCCCAAATAATTATGTCCCAAGTTGCATTTTGAGATAATCAAATTTGTTACACAACTAACTGTATTAACTATAGGCAGGAACACATTTATATATGTTATGGAATACATCATTCATCAAATGTTTCTTTTGAAACCTTTTTGTCTATAATTTCAGTATAACTATTTTTTCAAAATGATTTTTTAAAGTTCATGAGACAAATATTTCACATAATAAACAACCTGAATGTATTTTCACTATTGCTGAAGCTTTCATATAAGCTGGAGTTATGCATCAACAAAAATAATACATTATCCTTACAGAAAAGAAATATATTTTACTACAAAAAGATTTCTTAGTGGGTAAACATTCACAGGTCAGTAAGTCTGACCAAGTTCCAATTTTTCAGTGTAACTTTGACTTGTGTCACCATAAAATGACACAGACTCAAGGTTTGAGGAATAGGCCCCTACTTGTCTGCTATGAAAGTTTAATACATACTTAATACAAAGTAGATGACCAGTTGTAACAGTTGTACTTAAAGAATTGCCAATCATGAAAAATTGTTTTGACGTTTATTAATATTTCATTAGTAGTGTTACTTTCCTTCTGTTTCTCTGATTTGTGGATGTTACGAACCTAGAATAGTGACTGGATTATTTTAATTTCTGATTATTACTTAATTCCTATCATTTTACTTTATTGCATTTTCCACAGGTTTTATCATTCATCTCGTTTCCACTTATAATTTTGTTGTAAACCTTATTGTAATAAATTAATGTTTCCGAGTTATTTGTAAATTTATAGCCCACCATTGTTCAGTCACTGTGAGAATTAGAAACCCTAAATTCACTGTATTACTGGTTACAGGTATTCCAGATGAAGACCATCTAGACTTATGCCTCCAGTTTTGCAATTTTCTTAGTTTCCATATTAATTGTGTTAGTACCGGTCGTTATATTATTAAATTCACAATTGAATTTTTCGATACTCTGTTACAAACGAACAGTGTGTATTGTCTATTCATGCCATAGTACAGTGTCACTTCTTATCATCAGCCAAGGTATGGCCTTGGGTGGGTTTGTTTACATTCTGGCAGAGACCTTTGGTCTGCCTAGGGACTTTGTTTTGGTATGGTAGCTCATTAATATGTTAGGTCTAGCTGGATATTTAAGTATTTTGGGACTGATGGAATAAGCCACGAATATGTATAAAACATATCACTGGCTGAAATATCGCGGGATTGCAATTTTAGTTGGCAGAAAAACATCGCCCCCCCCCCCCCCCCCGCCCGCTTGCTGAGGACCTGGTTGGTGGGGGCGTAAACCCAACAGGCCTGTGCAATATTTTTCAGCATTAAAGAATTTATATTATTTTATAAATACAATTTTATTAAGGTCCCTTTGTAATTAATTTAATTCACCAACAAATTCGAGTGGCATGGTGGTGTACTTGTTAGACGGCTCACCTTCCATGTAGGGAGTATCGGGATCGAGACTATAGGTTTAGGTTTGATTTAATTTTGCCCTACACCGACGTGTGTATAGCACTGTATGCTCAGTGCTTTCTGAGTGTCTGTGAAAAAACTACACAGGCGACTCGGGCGGGATTCGAACCCACGACCTCCTGCTTACTAGTGCAGACGTCTTAACCTCTCGACCACCGAGCTTGCCCGATGACGATTGGCCGGCTAGAATCCTATATAGCAGCGGGTTCATGATATATATATATATATATATATATATATATATATATATATATATATATATATATATATATATATATATATATATATATATATATATATATATATATATATATATATATATATATATATATATATATATATATATATATATATATATATATATATATATATATATATATATAGATTGGTGAATATAGATTAGGTTGTAAACATTTTTTGTTAACTACAACACTAATTCAAAAAGAAAACCTTTCTGTATAATAATAATGTATGGGCTGTGGAGGACTTTTTTAAAGGAATATAAATTCATTTTTAGTACCTTATGCATGCTAGCTGCCGAGCACAAATAGGCCAAACCACATTCACACCAAAGTACATTCACACATCTAGTAGCTCAATTATTGTGGTTTGGCCTATTTGTTTAAGTGTGCTTCCCCTTCCTTTTGTCAAAGAAAATTGAGGATATGTTTTTTCCTGTTTAGGCCCTATTTGTTTAAATCCATAATATTATGTTTCATTCCAAGGTTTCTAGTGTCAGAACCAGAGACCTCTGCTCAACCTCTTCACAAAAAGACAGAGTGAGAAGAAGAAACATGCGCACAATTCGCGAATGTAACACCGGGAGCCGGGGACAAAAACATCCGCTCACGGGCAAAAGAAAAACTAGTATAGACCATACAAAGTAAATATAAGTGATGTACTATGCCGGATGGGGACGGGCCACTTTGTCCGATTCTGACAAGTATTCGGAGAGTTGGGCATTTTATAGGAGAAATAAAGCAAATAATATAAGCCTTTAGTTTGGGAAAGCTCAATATTCCAACGGTTCATTATTTTATCCGACAACATTTAAATGCATCAGAAAAGCTTACTAAAGCCAATTTTTATAAGGACAAGTTTAACATGATAGCCATCAGTAATATTAAAACACGTGGAACATTATTAATTCTTTACTGAATAAAAACTGTCCAATAAAGCACCCACTAAATTCAACTGTGGCGGCAACTAACTATAGTAAACAAGTATAATTTGATCTGTAATTATCAGTATGGCTTTCATTAATTACCGACTCCATACTATCACCAGACAGTGCTAAATAAGCAGAATCTGTGTCCATTGCACACATTTGGAAATCAAATGTGTGAATGTATTTGGCAAGAAAGTCAAAAAACCCAATCTGTATTGGGAGATTGAAGCTGATTGCTTTCTTTGTCAGTTCTATCTCATTTAACCCGTCCCCTACAACGTTTAAAGTACGAAAATGGGAATCGATAATTAAGCGGGACTCGTCGGTGTCATAACATACTTTCACATTTAAATGTCTTTCCTGATTTGTCACAGTTTTCCCATAGGCCGAATTTCCTAAAAGCTTCATTGTATCAGCTAATATAGCCTTTGAGGCACTTATCCCCGTCCCTTCTTGCACTACTAACAGCTTCCCCAAAACCTTTGAAACAATCTTTTTTCCTGTATTGAATTACCTCATACACATGTTGGAATTCGAGTCCGTGTAATTTATACCATTGTAGAAATGGGGTGGCAAGCATAATTCTTGAACCAAACATGCTCCCTATACCAGGGTTTTACGAGGTGTTTTCATTACTCCCTCTCTTTCTGCGTAAGTTTTAATATGGTCCCCAATCTCATCTTTACTGATTTCAATTTTTTTTAAATATGGGCGTCATCTCCACAAACGTATCCTTCAATTCAGGTGGAACGCGGAGATCACACTCAACTAGACCAAACATTGTACCATCAGCGATGAAATTGACGATTTCGTGCTGTGTCATTGACTTCTTGGTATAAAGTGGGGGACGGATTGAGTTCAAAAATAACTTCAAATCTGGGTTATCTTTCACTTCCCTCTCCCACTGACACTCCCTCATTTCTACAAGATTATAACCTTTATCCCTGATGTATTTGGAAATTTGTGCTGTGTTTAGACGCAGTTGAGCACTGGTAATTTGTCGTACTTCGTTATAATCACTTTGGTTTAGGGAACAGTTGTGACCGTGCCAGTAACAACCGTGAAATTGATACACAGTATTGTTCTCTTGGCAGAAACGATCCACTGGAATATTTCGTGAACCTATTCATTGTTCTTTTCCATTGAACATGTGTCGTATTTTGACACCGTCTAGTCGCGCTACCCACTCCAACCATTCAGTGGCTTTAACACCATGTTTCTGACTCTGCACGGGTTTAAAGTTCTCGTCGGCTTTTCGCCTCACAAATGGACCCGTAGGCATGTTCTGCATCAGTGCCCACAGGTACAGCGCGTTTGCATCGAAACCAACTACCTTTTTACATATCTTTGTCCCCCTCTAATATATGTTTTATTTCGCTCATGGTACCTGTGGAACACGATGGACGGTCCACCAACAATATTGGTTTTCATTGAGTAATAGAGATCTTTATTAGCTGTATCAATCAGGGAGAAGTAAGTCTCCCCGGGCAGAGTCAGGAATAGATACCGTAGAGAGAGAGACCCGGTACCGATATGGCGCACTTAAACATATCCATGCCCCGGTCTGTAGAATTCATACATTTTGGCTACGGCTTCCAAAAACGGAACTACATCCAAACTGTTATACCACATTAAAAACTCTCTCATGGTTTGAATGTTTTCCTTTGTCCAAATCTCTTGGCAATACCTATATTCATCATCTGAAATATTTGCATTATTTAGTTTGCTATGGAAAGCAGCATGGGGAGGTAGTGCAGTCGCATCTAGCTTATGCAAACTATCAACCCACTCGTATGAGAAAAACACTAAAGCTGAGAAATTCACGGCGTTTTTCCCATGACACTTTCCTCGGCGTTGTAGATGGTCGGGGACGGGTTCAAAATATGCTTCAAAATCAAAAGTGGCTCGGTGGGGAAAATCTGTCCTCCTCTTCGACTTGAACTCCTAAATCACACAACTTTTCAAAGACGGTTTGAGGTGCTTGATAACCACCACCGGGAAATTTGTGTTTGACATTCACCTCACACGTGACCCGGTGGCGTCTTAAGTTGAACTCTCTTTTTGTTACCCAACCACATTTTACACAGGTGTACGCGTGGCTGTACTGAGCAATTTCAATTTCCGTGTAGGTTCAGGTAGAGGGTATTGGGATAAGAAAGTCGCGAGTGTCTCACCAGTTTAGCAAAGATTCGTACTCCTTCCCCGCCATTGTCTCCATCCTGTTCCACACCATCCATCACTTCTCTAACCAGGGAATATACTTGAATTTTTACGTTGAACACCTCTTTTGCTGTAGTGATATCATCCAAGGTTAGGGCTGTTACGTTGCGGTTATGAGTTGTCTGGCGGTATGTTTCTAATAAGAACTTGGTGTCACGCTCAAGAGATCTCGGATTGTTATTGTTACGATGCAGGGCCAAACAACGAAAGAAACACAAGTTGTCGTTGTATGTTTGTCCGGTGTTTCTATCTCTTACAATATTCACAAGTGCACGATTATTTGGAACATAAGGGGAAAGATCCACTACTGGTGCCCCGATGGGAAAGTTTTGAATTTTGTTTACGTAGACCGTGATATTAGTAATCAATTCAACTACCCATTTAGTGTCTGGCCGTTGGCGGCGACACATCTTTTTTGTTCAGCTCTCCAACATCCGATTCAAGTCCTCTTCAGAAACAACTGGGAAGGGTACTTAAAAAAAACGGGAATTGTTTAGACTTGAGTGAAAGTACTGTAACGGAAAGTGAAAGACTATACCAGTCTAATATTTAGATTGTGGGTGACCTTATGTTGCGCGCGCTGATTGGGCAGGCGCGTAGCGATGCGATGGCATGCATGTGACCGTGGGCTGCGCCGGTCGTGGTTGCCTGCGATATGCTATAGCGCATAGGAGAGCGATAGCTGCCAGCGTAGAAAGACGTAAGTTATTGTCTTAGCTCTGCGTGTACGTCGCTGACTAGCGCGTGGTGCATTAGCTGCAAAGTGAATATAAGTTGTATGAGCTGTACGTTGTAGATGCTAGCGTGCATAGCTGATGCGTAGCTGGTACAAAGCTTTGGAAGCTGTACATAGCTAACGCTGGCGTGCATTGCTGATGAGTACAAAGCTATACCAACTGTATAAACAGCTAATGCTCTCGTGTAGTGCTGATGCTAGTGTGCATTCTCATTTAATGCTGATGCTAGTGTGCATTATTGACGCTGTTGTTTAGTGCTGATGCTAGTGTGCATTATTGACGCTGTTGTTTAGTGCTGATGCTAGTGTGCATTATTGACGCTGTTGTTTAGTGCTGATGCTAGTGTGCATTGTTGACGCTGTCGTTTAATGCTGATGCTAGTGTGCATTGTTGACGTTGTTGTTTAAGGCTGATGCTAGTGGGCATTGCTGATGTAGTAGTGTAATGCTGATGCGAGCTGAGTACTTTTCATTGTAATCTTACCTGTCAATTATACATTGAGATTGAAAGGAAAGAGGACCCAGGTGTTAATAAAAGAATCAATCCCAACCCAATCACAGTAATGTTGCTAATTATAACTTGAATAAATTATATTGTTGTACCGACAATTCTGTTTTCAGGTGCCTTGTTTCTCTGAGTAACTGTGTGCTAGCATAGACTTAACAATCAATCACAATTGGTGGTAGATTTCCATCAAAACGGACTCATACCCCTGGCCCGGAGAGGGAAACCCGCCACAAATGGTGTCAGAAGTGGGATGATTGTGATTGATTAAGTTGGCCTTTGCTAGAGATACACAAGTTACAAGTCTGGTATAAATGCAGTTGTGGATTGTCGTTGTGTTGTTGTTGATTTTTGTGGTTACTGGATTGGTGATTGTTTGGGTTTTGGCTAAGACTCGTTTGGAGTTGAGACGCTTGCGCCGGGTCGCAAGGGATCACACGGTGACATTGCGAATCGATAGCCTGGCTATTCGAACACACGGAGCAGTGGTCTTGCAAGGTTTGAGACAACCAAGGATTCCTACGGTGGCAGCCGAGCTTGATGTGACTGAGTCACCAAGTGGGCTGTGGCCAAGTTTGGAAACCCTGTGAAGAAGGCAAACCTAATGCAGGTGTGGTCAATAATTATCTTTACTTTGAGTCTAGTCTGCTTGGTTTTGGTTGTGCTGCTAATTCTCTGTTACGTTTGGTCAATCATCCAACAACAGAGACGTGCTATTCGTTGGTTGGAGGCCCTAAGGGATACCCCCACGAACGAGTACGAGACTGCAGTATGAGCACAGGCTTAATGGGTCAAAAGGGCACCTCGGGTGCTGGTGGTGATAATGAGGTGCACCAATTGCGGATGGAGGCCCAATTTCTGCGTTGGGAGAAAGATCTCCTGACAAAGAAGTTGGAAGCAATGTCCGATTCACAGTTGGAAGTTTTCCCCAAGGGAGGAAACAAAGACATGCCAGATAAAGGTCGGCGTGTGCACCAACAGGTAGATTCGGATGTTGAGTGTCTGTTGCCGGAAGAGACCTGACGTTGTTCTTTTCGGGGCAAGGTGGCATGGGACAGGTTCAGAGGAGTACTAACCCCTTTCTGTCCGAGAGGGAGGTAGTTACACCTAAACAGGTGCGCAGCGAACTGTTAGGCTTCGCGACTCGACCAGTCGAGGCAAGAGGCGACAGTTTAGCTGGGGAAGTAGACAGCTCTTCAGTGGGTCCTTGGCCACTGAGAAGGGAGTCACAGGTTTGTAGTGATGATGGTCGGAGGGAAAGTTTGGAGCGACCAAGTCGTCGCCCGAATATAACCCCTGACAGGTACAGTGGTAAGGTACTCTGGAAGGAGTATTACCGCCATTTCGAGTCTTGTCGAGAGGTCAACCAGTGGAATGATGAGCAAGCCGCAAGGTATTTAGCCGCAAGCTTGCAAGGGGACGCTCTTCGGTTGTTGGGTGACTCAGGGCAACAGTACACATATGGTGTGCTTGTCAAGTTGCCAGAGAGGCGTTTGGGTCTGGTCGACAGAGTGAGAATTACCTTGTCGAACTAAGGTATCGACGCCAAAAGCCAAAGGAATCCCTACAAGAACTAGGGCAAGCAATTCATGAATTGACAGTTCGGGCATACCCTGAGATAGTGGAAGATGCCCGAGATAGATTGGCAAGGAACCATTTTCTGGACGCTGTAAATAGCCATTCTGTCCGAGAGGGAATCAATAGAGCCCGTCCAAGCAATTTGGATGAGGCAATCCAGGCTGCCCTGGAGACAGAAAATTTTGAGATGGTCGAACAGCAAAGAATGCTGGACTGTAAGCCTGCCAAGTTGGCAAGGGCAACTGACTCCGGAGTGGAGCAGAGATTAGGGACGGTTGAGAGAAGTCTTAGTGAGCAAAAACGGACTTTGGAAATTGTAACTGGGTTGTTGGAGAAATTAACAAGTCCGGTTCCAAGCCAGAGTGGTGTGCAGTCTAAAGAGACGCAGCAACCTCCAAAGGTAGAGGGTAATACCTGGAGGTGTTTCAATTGTGGAAAAGAGGGGCATTTTGCACGGCAGTGCAAGAATCCCCGAAGGAGACCTCCCCAAATGCAGGGAAACGCCAACCAGCCTCACGGGCAGGCTGGATTGTGCAGAGGGTCCAAACGATATCGTAGTGACGGGGGTGGTGAAGGAGGAAAGAGACAAAAGTCAGGGGAAGAGCAAAGAGTCATAACTCTGCTTGGTTCAAGTCTTGGCCCTCGGTATGGTTTGTTTGTTGATGGAACGGTAAGGGCAACCAAGTGTCGATTTGTAATCGATACAGGGTCCACCGATACTTTGATTAGTAGTTCGGTGTATTACCAGATACCGAAGGAACAGAGGCCCGTCTTGGAGACGGAGGGTGTTCAGGTTCGGCAGGTCGATGGTAGCCCATTAGCGGTGCTGGGCATTGCTTGGGTAGAGGTGCAAGTTGGCCGGACCACGCACCTGGTGAAGGCAATCTTCACTGACATGAATTATCCTGGTATTCTTGGTATGGATTTCCTGGTGCCCACTGGCGGAAATTTAGATTTCCAGGCCAAAGAATGGAAGCTGAATGGTGAGAAGATCAAATGCACAGGCAGTGCAGGTGAGCCATTTGTTGGCCGAGTCGTAGTTTCTAGAACTACAGTGGTTCCAGCCGGCCATGAGGCCGTGGTCCCGGGTATGGTCGCCCGGAGGAGTGCTGGCTGGGTTGGGCCAGCTGTTGTTGAACCAGTGGAAGGTGGAGGTGACTTGGCCCAGAAGGGTTTGATTTTAGCCAGATCCCTGGTAGAGACCGAGTCGGAGGTTATTCCATTGCGAGTATTCAACCCTGGTCGGGAAAAGAGAGTGGCTCGTGAGGGAATGACCGTAGGGGTCATCTCCCAGGTAGGGGAAGATTCAATTCTTCTCAATTCAATCGAGGTGGAGAATGCTGGGCATGAACTTCCCATGCACTTGAGGGATTTGTATGGTAGGGGTACAGCCAATGTTGAGGCCAAGTACCATGGTGAAGTCCGGAAGTGTTTGACCGACTTCAAGGATGTATTTTCGAGTGGGGACCATGACATTGGTCACACCGAAGTGGTCAAACATCAGATCAAGACAGGGGAGGCCAGGCCAGTTAAAGAACGGCCGAGACGCCATCCTTATTGTCATCGACAAGAGATTCAGAGGCAAGTCAGTGACCTTGAAAAGAGGGGGGTAATTGAGCCCTCCGATAGTCCGTGGGCGGCAAATGTTGTTCTGGTCAACAAGAAGGATGGAACCAAGCGCTTCTGCGTTGATTACAGGAAGTTGAATGCGGTTACCATCAAAGATGCTTATCCCGTGCCTCGCATTGATGAAACATTTGATGCATTGGGAGGGGCAAAGTGGTTTTGTACCCTTGACTTGGCGTCAGGGTATTGGCAGGTCGCTCTGGATGAGGATGCTTGCCAGAAGTCCGCATTTATTGTTAGGAATGGATTGTACCAGTGGAAGTGCATGCCTTTCGGGCTGTGCAATGCCCCGGCGACTTTCGAGCGGCTCATGGAAAAAGTCATGGCCGGCTTGCAGTGGGAAATCTTGTTGATTTATTTGGACGACATTATTGTCTTTGGTGAGACGGTGATGGAGACCCTAGAACGGCTCCAAGTGGTGTTGGACAGGCTGAGGAACGCTGGACTTAAATTAAAGCCCAGCAAGTGCCACTTGTTCCAAAGGTCAGTGGCGTACCTGGGGCACATTGTGTCCGCAGAGGGAGTGGCCACAGACCCTCAGAAGGTCCAGGCGGTAGCAAATTGGCCAGTTCCGGGATGTATGCGTGATGTAAGAAGCTTTTTGGGCCTTGCATCGTACTACCGGAAGTTCATTCAAGGTTTCGCAGAGATTGCGAGCCCACTCCACGCTTTGACCGAGAAATCAAGAGAATTTGTCTGGTCTGAGTCTTGTCAGGTGGCGTTTGACGAGTTGAAGGGCAGGCTCCAGACTGCCCCAATTCTGTCGTATCCAATCCCCGATGGTGACTTTATCTTGGACACCGATGCCAGTGGCGATGGTATCGGGGCGGTTTTGTCGCAGATCCAAGATGATGATGAGAAAGTCCTGGCTTATGCGAGCCGTAAGCTCAGCAGACCCGAGCGAAATTATTGTGTGACTCGCCGGGAGTTATTGGCAGTCGTGGTTTACTTGAAATATTTCAAGCAGTACCTGTATGGTCAGAAGGTGACAGTCAGAACTGACCATGCTGCCTTGCGGTGGGTACTTAATTTTAAGAACCCCGAGGGTCAGCTGGCGAGGTGGATAGAGGTCATATCACAGTACGACTTGGTCATTGAGCATAGGCCTGGTAAGAAACATGGTAATGCTGATGGGATGTCGAGGCGGCAATGCAAACAGTGCGGCCGTGAAGAGGTAGTTAGTGACGAGGTGACTCATGAGGTCCCCGAGGTACTACCTCAATGTGACGAGTCTGTAGCTAGAGGCGTTACAGCCCAGCCACTCCTGTCCACTGAGGCTTTAAGGGAAGCCCAGTTACAGGATAAGACAATGAGTTGGGTCATTAAGTCTAAGAAGGACGGCGGTGGTCGTCCTGAATGGAAGGTAGTGTCTCACTTGACAGCCAGCTGTAAGACCTATTGGTCACAGTGGGACCAGTTGGAGGTTCGTGAAGGGCTATTGTCCAGACGTTGGGAGTCGGATGACGGGAAATCGGTCAAGTGGTTGTTGGTCTTACCCCTGAAGTTCAGGAAGGAAATGCTGGCTGAGTTGCATGGTGGGAAACTCAGTGGCCACTTGGGTGTCAGCAAGACGCTGGCCAAAGTGAAGTTCAGGTATTTCTGGCCAGGTATGTCTGCGGATGTACGGTCTTTCTTGAGGGGTTGTGACCTCTGTGCAAGGAGGAAGTCGGCTGCTAAGAAGAGGGTTGCCCCTCTACAGCAGTATCAGGTTGGCGTTCCCATGGAAAGGGTGGCCATAGATTTGCTCGGGCCACTGCCGAAGTCGGACAGTGGTAACCTGTGGGTTTTGGTGGTTGGTGATTATTGCACCAAGTGGATAGAAGCCTACCCACTACCCGATGCAACTGCAACTACGGTTGCGTTAAAGTTGGTGAATGAGTTTGTTTGTCGATTTGGGGTGCCCCAAGAACTTCATTCGGATCAGGGCACAAACTTTGAATCGGAAGTTTTCAGTGAGGTATGCCGAATTCTCGGCGTGTCAAAAACCCGAACGACCGCCTATAATCCCAAGTGGGATAGCATGGTCGAGAGATTTAACAAGACATTGGTCCATATGGTGTCGGTGTTAATCGATCCAGTGAGGAGGCAAAAAGATTGGGATGAAGTTCTCCCCTATGCCACCTTTGCATATCGATGCACACCCCATGACTCGACCGGGGAGTCCCCCAATATGATGATGTTGGGTAGAGAGGTCAGTCTCCCGGTAGACTTGGTGACAGAGTGTCCAGGGGTACAAAATAGCACCCACACGGACTTTGCAGAAAAGCTGCGCAGTGACATGCAGCAAGCCCATGATAGGGCTCGAGAATGTCTCGGGAAAAGTGCCCGGAGGCAGAAGAGAAACTATGACAGGCGTGCCTCTGAGCATGGTCTCAAAGAGGGTCAGTTGGTTTGGCTGTTTAACCCAGCAAAGAAAAAGCACCTCTCCCCAAAATTGCAATTGAGGTGGGAAGGACCATGGCTCATTGTCAAGCGGTTGTCAGATGTGACGGTTCGCATCCAGCTGAGGCGAGGAAGCAAACCAAAGGTCGTCCATGTGGACATATTGAAACCGTATGTCGGTGAGGCGATTCAACCTTGGGGTTACCGGTCAAACGGTGAGGCGGTAGAAAGCCCTCCCCTTGACCAGGTGGAAGAACCAGAAGTAGAGGTTCGTGTTGACGAGGTTTCGCCTAAGGCTAATAATGCAGCCCCTGTGATGGATGTTGACATCACAGAAGAAGTAGAGGGTCAGGGTAGTCAGCCAGAATCACCTGGCGAGACACCGCAAAGGCGGTACCCTAAGAAGGCCCACAAGTTACCCATGCGGTACCGTTAAAATACTTGGTTGTATTGTACGGTATTGAGTGGAAGTGTATTATAAATATTTTCTAATTCAGAGTTTTGATTTTGGTACTCTGTGCTTTGTTCCGTAGAAAGACAAATACAAAGACAAAGACACAAAGAGAAAGACAATCTGGTGAACACAATGCCGCAAGGAAAAGGCCGTGGCAGAGCTAGACCCGCTAGGCGATTCAATTGCCAGCAGTGCCCACAGTGGTATAATCAACGACAGAGTCTGTGGCGGCATATACACGAGGTTCACAAGTCAGAGCAGAGTCTGTGTTGCAGTCAGTGTGCTTACCAGGCGGGTCAAGTGTCCACTCTGCAACATCATATGTCGAGCTGTCATCCAACGGGGATGGAGCGGGTTGTCGGTAGTCCTGCAGGGGAACCCATGGCAGAGAATGTTCCATGCACCATAGCACGCCTGGTAGCAACCGGGAGCCAGCCGGTTCTTAAGAGTATGTCGTTGCCCAGTCTCCCTCCGGTGGTCCCGGAGGAGATTGCGTCAGAAAGGGAAGTTGGTGATCCGGCAGTCTTGTCGTTGTCCCCAACCCCTATGTCCCCACTGCAGAAGCCCCCTTTTTCGCCGAGGGCCGTGGTCACGCCTTACGGGCTTAGAGGAGGCAAGCCAAGAGGAATGCTGCAAATGATGCAGGAGAAAGCTGAGTCCCCTGCCCCCTCCTCCACGCCATCGTCACTTCCTTCCTTGGAGGGTCCAGATGAGGAAGTGGTCCTTGAAGCCACGCCGGCTGATGAAGTCCCTCCCCCACCCAAACGGATGAAAGTGGCTACCGTGAAGAAGTTCACCTCTTCACAAACATTTCTAGATGGAGCTCTGGTGAGCAATGAGCAGCAGACCAGAATCTTCCTCAAGCTCATAGAGGTTGACGAGGAAGGAAGACCCCTGGGGAGCGAGTAACAACACCATCCGTTTGCATTTTTTTTTGTAGTTCGCGTTTTTGTAGAAAAGTTAATCAGAATTCGTTTTATAAAGTCGGTAGAACAAACTGCTATTATCTAAAAATCAGTCTAATAATTGTGTATACATTTTGTTAAATTATGAGTAAATTCTTATATAAATTCTGTATAAATTCAACCTCTAAATCAGTGTAAAAATCTTGTGAATATTTAATTAGCAAAATTTCTGTTTATTCTGTATAAATTCATTCTCTTAGAAATTGGTGCAATCTTTTAATGAGCCGCGAATCAGACTTTTAAATTTTGTATAAAATAAATTGTGTGCATTTTCTAGGGGCTAAAAGTGCGCTTAGAACAGGTCATTTAAAACGAAACACTGTGCATCTTAAAAATCAATGTAAATTTCCTGTGAATATTTAATGAGCAAATTTCCTGTATAAAAATCTAGTGTACATTTTGTGAATATTTAATCAACCAGATCTTAGACTTAAAATTGTAAACTTTACACAAGATGGCCCCATTTAACTCTGTATAAACTCTTGTGAATAATTAATTTTCTTGAAAATTGCCCCTCCCCCTTAAGTGTTATATTGTTTTATGAAGAAAAAGTTAAGAAATAACACACTTTCCTATTTTTGTTGTATTTATGGCTGACGAGTATGGGGGCATTCTCGGCCATGCTCGGGCCTTTGTAACGGAAAGTGAAAGACTATACCAGTCTAATATTTAGATTGTGGGTGACCTTATGTTGCGCGCGCTGATTGGGCAGGCGCGTAGCGATGCGATGGCATGCATGTGACCGTGGGCTGCGCCGGTCGTGGTTGCCTGCGATATGCTATAGCGCATAGGAGAGCGATAGCTGCCAGCGTAGAAAGACGTAAGTTATTGTCTTAGCTCTGCGTGTACTCGCTGACTAGCGCGTGGTGCATTAGCTGCAAAGTGAATATAAGTTGTATGAGCTGTACGTTGTAGATGCTAGCGTGCATAGCTGATGCGTAGCTGGTACAAAGCTTTGGAAGCTGTACATAGCTAACGCTGGCGTGCATTGCTGATGAGTACAAAGCTATACCAACTGTATACACAGCTAATGCTCTCGTGTAGTGCTGATGCTAGTGTGCATTCTCATTTAATGCTGATGCTAGTGTGCATTATTGACGCTGTTGTTTAGTGCTGATGCTAGTGTGCATTATTGACGCTGTTGTTTAGTGCTGATGCTAGTGTGCATTGTTGACGTTGTTGTTTAAGGCTGATGCTAGTGGGCATTGCTGATGTAGTAGTGTAATGCTGATGCGAGCTGAGTACTTTTCATTGTAATCTTACCTGTCAATTATACATTGAGATTGAAAGGAAAGAGGACCCAGGTGTTAATAAAAGAATCAATCCCAACCCAATCACAGTAATGTTGCTAATTATAACTTGAATAAATTATATTGTTGTACCGACAATTCTGTTTTCAGGTGCCTTGTTTCTCTGAGTAACTGTGTGCTAGCATAGACTTAACAATCAATCACAATTGGTGGTAGATTTCCATCAAAACGGACTCATACCCCTGGCCCGGAGACCGCTCCGAGTGGTATCTCGTCTAGGAAAGAATCTTAGTTTGGGGGAATTGTTGTCACCGCAATTGGTGTCTGACTTGACCCTATCGAACTTAGGTTGAGCCTGGGAAACCCGCCACAGTACCTAAGTTCACATGTGATGGTGTGGCGGAGGACCAAACCATATGAAATGTTCATCTTTGCTCGGGATCGGAGGTTCTGAAAAGCAGTCTGGAGAGCTTCTTCCGCGGTCACACCAGCCCCGAGGGTTCTTGTTCCCACTAGTCGAAAATTATAAATATCTTGGACAGGTCTGCCAACAATATGATGTGTTCTAATACTCGACCAGTGTCCACGGATAATATGGAAGACTCCATCATGATCATCACCTTCATCATCTGTTAAAAATGGGTGATTGGGGTGGATCATCGATTGGAATGTCATCTGGTGGATTTTCACCATTAATAATAATAATAATGTATAGATTTATATAGCGCACGTATCCACCAACTAAGTGGCGCTCAAGGCGCATTATATTATTATCCCTGCTCATAAGGCTCATAAGGCTCATAAATCATTCCTGAAACCATCTCAGCTCCCTGGGGAGTATACAGCTCAATTGCTGCCATTTCTAGCGCATAGAGAGCAAACCATCTCTGCCTTCACAGGTACCCATTTAACCCCTGGGTGGAGAGAAGCAATTATGGTTAAGTGTCTTGCTCAAGGACACAGGTGTCACGGCCGGGGCTCGAACCCACACTCTGCTGCTGGCAACACCAGAACTTGAGTTCAGTGCGCTAGACCACTCGGCCACGACAATCCACTTTTCGTGCATTATACAACACACGGGACCTACGGCTTTACGTCCCATCCGAAGGACGAAGCAATTATGGTTAAGTACCTTGCTCAAGGATACAAGTGTCACGACCGGGGCTCGAACCCACACCCTGCTGCTGGCAACACCAGAACTTGAGTTCGGTGCGCTAGACCGCTCGGCCACGACACTCCGGGAGGAGGATCAATTTTGGGCCGGAGGGTCTTGACCCACACGGTTCTTTTATTATTTGGTTGTTTGTTCGGGAGGAAAAAGGGTGGAGGGTAATTCGTTGGTCGGGGAAAGGTGTGAGGTAGTTCGGTGGGAGTGGAGGGGGTAACCTTCACTGATCCTTCACTGATCCTCCACTGGGCCTCCACTGATCCTCCACTGACTTCCACCGCCACAAAAAGGTGCGAACTACTCTTATAATACTACTTGCGTCATTCATTTTAGTGGTGCATATCCGTTATCATATTTAGATTGGCTTGAATGAGGATTTGCACACGAGTTTCATTTTCAATTTCGTTTACAGGCAATCAATTTCGCAAACATGGAATTAAAAAAAATGATTCTCACTAATCTTTCTTTAATCATGTATTTTTCCCATTAAACGTTAATGTTTCTACATTCTTGTTTAATTTTTTACTTTTGTTTTTATCATTTGTTTCCACTCACATATTTCTCAATTAATGTGTTTTGGCGGCATTCCTAAGTATTTCACTCGAACGCCTCAATCAAGTGTGCTTGGACTATACATCAGATATTCTTGTGTAACGACCACGAGCTGCTGTTTCGTTATCTTTATCGGCCAACGTAGTGAATTGTAGAAATGGTACTTCTTCGACGAACATTAATTAAGTGGCAGGCTTAAGGTTCAAAAATGCATTGCTCAGTAGAAATCGTGTTAAAGTTATTCATGTTTTATTAACATACGTCATCAACTTGAAATGTACATGAATGAATTTAACGGTGCATCAACAAGGAAGTTTGATTTTCTCTTTATCTCCAGTCGGTGTTCGTGAAACTTGGTACAGCTGCAGTGTTAATTACTATCTATCAATGACGTTATAAAGGCCTAATGATCAATCACATTTTTCATTAGGAAGATGCTTTAACCTTGATGTTGGGGTCTTTTTGCGAAAACGCAGTCGGCCTCATTAGACATTCGTCATCAATAACACTTTTAACGCACGATTGACTCTATATACAAGGGTCACTCTCAACTTTCGACTATCTATTATGTGCTTTGTTGTCATTTCGTGATGGCACAGATCAACGGTTTTGCACAGATCAAACAATATAAAAGGAAGAGGGCAGATGTTTACATCAGGAAGTACCAGGGTATTACTTTCCTGGTGGATGGATTAAATAAATTGCCCCACTCTGGGGCTCAAAAACGGATGATTTTTATAAAACCGCGGTTTTATTTTTGAAAACTGAATTTGCCGGTATTTCGGTTTTGTAAAAATCTTACCAATGAATGAACCAATTGCTACTATGAAATTGAAACATGGAAAAACAAGTTTAACAGTATGAATTTCATTGTATACGAGTTGTTTAGTATTATTATCAGAAATGGTGGCCATTTTGAAAAATGGCCGCCAAGGCCACCACAGGCTAAATCAGAAATAGCACTATATATAAATTTACATGTTTTGGGTATTAAGTATGTGTTTGCCAAGTTTTACGCTTTTACCACAAAATGCAAGATACTTACAAAATATTACACTGGGAATGCCAAAAGTTTGTTTACATTGACCTCGGTGTAATCTACACATTGGTGACCTGGCCTTAAAACGTATACTTTCAACATGCAGGGGTTAAAATTGTAGGAAGTCAAAAGATAATCCAGTTGGTATTTTCAACATAAGCCACGCCTGGTTCACATGGAAAGGTTAAACAAATATTATGCTAAGGTTAAAAAATGCATTGCTCACTTCATGAAATAAAGATCATCAGCATAGCATATTACACAGTGTATTCTTCTTGCTAATTGTAACCAGAAGTTGAAAACGATTGAGGATGCTGTCAATTTGCGTGCATAATGATGCGTTTACTAACTTATGAAGAGGGTAGACTGGTCTTATATATGGAGTTGGATGAGCGATTATGGCATTTAAATGACTTGAAGGTTACGTCAAAAGTAGGCTCTACCGATCTGAAATAACTTACCATTATCTGTGGGTTTGTTAGGGGCAAGCTTCTATGTGGGGTTATATCGCTGATCACTACACACTGTGTTTCATTGTAAGGGAGCCAGCGACTTGATTCCTCTGGAGAACGACACTCAGTTTGTCTAGTACATCTGCAATGGTGGGGAAATTAAATCAGTTTAACAACAAATATATATTTTAAAATATGAAATATGTAATTTGTCGTAAATTTTATGATTTCTTATTTTTCACAAATTTCCTATTTTCCCTCTGGATTTCCTGGGTAGCATATCAAAGTGAAAAGTAGTCCAGTTTGTGTTAAAGGGTCTATGAAATAGACTGTTTTAACAGTGTAAACAGTAAAGTATGCCTATTGGAGAATATATTTGCCCTTTATCCATTTTGTTCTGCGTCCGTTTGTACAATTAAAAACAAATATTCTTAATTTAGAGGGCGCCGCACTTCTCACATTCCTCCTTAATAACATAAACTCTGTGACATACACCTGGGATATTTTAACACTAGCCCGTATTTACATGGCACTCTATGTCATGCTTTACTATTGAAGTTTCACGAAGTTTTTAATGTCAACAGTCTTTACTTGACCTCTTCACCATGCAAAGCTACACGTTTTACTTAAGTACATGTTTATTAAATAAGTTGTGTATACACACGTTGCTAGCAGTTCATGACTGTTTTATTACCTAGAGGCAACAATGATGACCAAACAATAATGGATTAAAAATACACGCTAGCAAACGATGAAAACCTTTGTTTGCTTTGTTCTCGGCCCCGGTGTACGTCACGAATAGTGCCACCTCGGTCGTGCAAAATTTGAAACATTTTTATAAACTTTAATTAAAATAAAATAAAAAATCCACTCAAGACACAAAACAAACTTAAAATTGTTTTTTATTCATATCAACTGATAAAATAACAATAACAAATAAATTTACACAAAAACACACTTCATATACCCTTTAACTATTATAATGTTTATACTGCTAGACAAAGCCTGTCACTCCTAAATATTACCCCGGCTTGTACTTAGGTGGCCCAAAACCCTAACAATATTTTTCATGATTTGTATAATGATTAATTTTGTATGAGCTTACAAATGCATGATTAGCTCAACAAGGGTCGCTGTCAACCAATTGGAATGGCTAAACTTTTATGCGCTTTGGTGCCCGTGGCGCAGAACAGTTTTGCAATAACTAAACAATATAAACTGAGGAGGTTTTTTTTATATTATGGTTGGATTTTCCAGTTAGGAAGGAAAATAGGAAGGAAAACAAATTTGTTTAGAGAGTGGAATATGTCATTGCTCACTCCTTAGCAAAATAGGTCCTATTCATGGTATTCATGTTTTATTAACATACGTCATCAACGTGAAATGTACATGAATGAATGTAACGGTGCATCAACAAGGAAGTTTGATTTTCTCTTTATCTCCAGTCGATGTTCGTGAAACTTGGTACAGCTGCAGTGTTAATTACTATCTATCAATGACGTTATAAAGGCCTAATGATCAATCACATTTTTCATTAGGAAGATGCTATAACCTTGATGTTGGGGTATTTTTGCGAAAACGCAGTAGGCCTCATTAGACAACATCACCAACACTTTTAACGCACGATTGACTCTATACAAGGGTCGCTCTCAACTTTCGACTATCTATTATGTGCTTTGATGTCATTTCGTGATGGCACAGATCAAACAATATAAAAGGAAGAGGGCAGATGTTTACATCAGGAAGTACCAGGGTATTACTTTCCTGGTGGATGGATTAAATAAATTTTCCTGGTATTTCGGTTTTGTAAAAATCCCTCGGTCGGTTCGGTGTCGGATTTAAATAAAAACCTGTGACTATTCGGTTTTACCGAAAAACCACCCAAACAATTCTTGATATTGAACGCTATTGATCTGATTTTGCCTTTCAACGACGTTCCTATAAAGTATACTCAGTACTTTCCTAGTGTCTGTGGAAATAACCGACCTAAGTGGAACTTAAACACGTGTCCTCTTGCTTACCAGTGCAGACGTCTTAAAATAATTTGTATAAAATTATGAGTATACATCAACTTTACATCAATCCTTTTTCAAGTGATAATTTGACCACGGAAAGTTTGAGAACTACCAAATCCCAAAGACCATCAATGAAATACACCCATGACCACGTTTTAAAACATGTCATATCAACATGAGTGTTGTGTATCCAACATTATCTTCTACAGACAACAGAGACCTAGAGCAAGTGGTCAGGTGACAGACATAACTATATTTCCAGCTATCAAATGCATCGGAAACCAGTCCAGAACCTGTTTCCCTGTCATATGTTACGTAGGTTACCAGGTTAATAGACACAATCGGCGACTCCGAGCTAGTAGTAGTGGTCACGTGATGTATAGTGGGTACAAAATAACAACAAACCAGCAGTGCGCTGTGTATAAACATAGGGAGCTCCATGGAGGGTTTTAAAACAACGACCCATTGATAGCTGAATGGCAAGGGAAGGCAAACTCAATGTTCAAAATCATGTTATATTCATTCTAGAATCTCTGTGCAATTTAGGCTCTGAAATTCACGCAATGCTTTGTGACTTTGTCAAAGTCATAGGAGACTGGCGTACTACTCTACTGTATTTACTAACAGTCGTTTTCCCGGTTTCGGATTTTCCCGGATCTGGATAGCTGCAAATTAAAAATCTGTTTAATCCACATCGCTTCAGATAGAAAATTGATACTTTACTGAGGTGAGGAATAACTAATGAACTATCTAATGTGTAATGTTCATCCACTAAACTGCGATCGTTGTGAAGATATCGATCATTTAGTGAAGGTCCCCAAAAAGCGACATTGACGTTCTTTGCTGCCGACTAAAACATGTAGTTACGGTTTTCAACATTGAATTTTTCTAAAGTTGTGAAAATTTCATTTTTTTTTAAAAGTCTGTGGTGTATTTTTATATAAAAGAGTTGAACAAACATTGAAGATCGCTCCTAGTTTCGGATAAAAACTTCTTCGCGCATTGATAATGTGCGTAATGTTTGGAAATTAAAATTGTGAACATCTCCGATCGATTTAGAGAACTTAAACTCGTGTTCCAACCAACAAATGCAACATCTATGATGTGCCTTGTACAGCAGAAGCACTCATAAGAAGCCATTCTTTTCCATACACTGCGCGTCGCTTGCTTGGTTTGTTTACATTTTATACCCACTATGAGTCACGTGACTCTGGTCGCCGATTGTGTCTATTGCATGTGGACGTACGACAGTATTAACCTTGCTTACTCATCTTATATGTGTGTGTGTATTATTTAGCTTCAATCTTGTTTTTTCGAGGTAGCTTTAAAGCCCTATACACTACTTAGTAATTTTGAAAACATATGATCCCGGTTTTTTTTAAATCAAAAACTTACTTGGTATAAAGTAAAGTAAATGATAGTTTTAAAAATCCCTTGAAAACTTTCTGTCTCAAGGGCTATTATTTTAGTAAATTGTGTAAATAATTTCCAAAATTTATTTCTGTCATTCAAGATAAACATTTTATGTTGGAATGAATACAATCGATCTGAATACAATGTTCACTATTTTCTCGTTAATGACACAATAAAATAACCTGAATTTTTCACATGTTGGTTTTCTCTTATAAAGTATGGATGTATTTACATATATTTTAAGTGTATACTGACTGCAAGCCATCGCACAATCTCATTACATGTTCAATGTACTTGTATGTCAATGCATTCTCACACAATTACACTGATAAAGCCTTTTGTAGTACATGCCCTCTTTCATGACAATGCATACAATGCCAATCAATACAAATTGTCACTTTATTTCAACACATACAAGTCTTAATTCACAAGATATTAAGATATTGACGATGATAATGGGCTTGTTTTTCTGAGCTGAATCAAAAATCAAAAAGTGAACAAATGTCTTAAACTCATTTTGTAAGATCACAGTTTATATCAATCTCTAAATTTGTTTCAATTATCTCTGAGATTTTGTTACATTTCTAGTGACCAAATGCCTAAAAATGTAAATATTTAGACTGAAATCATACAAAATATACAAAGAGAAAGGTATCATACAATGTCACTTGCACTTTCTTGTTTTCGTTTCCCGAACATTTGCCAGATGAATTGCCCACTCAACTTTTTATGCCCCAAATATCCCACAACATGCATTTAATTTACTGCTTCGCTGGTTATCTAAGCTGTGTCTGGGATCAAACCTACATAAACGCAATCAAGTATGCAAACATGCCATCACTTCCAATAAAATACGCATTCAACCTAGCCGTGCATGACACTCAATCGTTATTCAACCTAGCGGTGCATGACACTCAATCATTATTCAACCTAGCCGTGCATGACACTCAATCATTATTCAACCTAGCCGTGCATGACACTCAATCGTTATTCAACCTAGCCGTGCATGACACTCAATCGTTATTCAACCTAGCCATGCATGACACTCAATCGTTATTCAACCTAGCCGTGCTTGACACTCAATCGTTATTCAACTAGCCGTGCATGACACTCAATCGTTATTCAACCTAGCCGTGCATGACATTCAATCGTTATTCAACCTAGCCGTGCATGACACTCAATCGTTATTCAACCTAGCCGTGCTTGACACTCAATCGTTATTCAACTAGCCGTGCATGACACTCAATCGTTATTCAACCTAGCCGTGCATGACACTCAATCGTTATTCAACTAGCCGTGCATGACACTCAATCGTTATTCAACCTAGCCGTGCATGACACTCAATCGTTATTCAACCTAGCCGTGCATGACACTCAATCGTTATTCAACCTAGCCGTGCATGACACTCAATCGTTATTCAACTAGCCGTGCATGACACTCAATCGTTATTCAACCTAGCCGTGCATGACACTCAATCGTTATTCAACCTAGCGGTGCATGACACTCAATCGTTATTCAACCTAGCGGTGCATGACACTCAATCGGTATTCAACTAGCCGTGCATGACACTCAATCGTTATTCAACCTAGCCGTGCATGACACTCAATCGTTATTCAACCTAGCCGTGCATGACACTCAATCGTTATTCAACCTAGCGGTGCGTGACACTCAATCGTTATTCAACCTAGCGGTGCATGACACTCAATCGTTATTCAACTAGCCGTGCATGACACTCAATCGTTATTCAACCTAGCCGTGCATGACACTCAATCGTTATTCAACCTAGCGGTGCGTGACACTCAATAGTTATTCAACCTAGCCGGAGTAGACACTCAATCATTTGCCAGTATGTCTGCCAACCCCTCACCAAGCACGTTTTTGAACACTTATAGACGCACTCTCGTCATGCTTTTGTGAGCTTATAATGTGCGTCCCCATTACAATCTGAGGACAAGGCGGCCACGATGGTTTCACAAAATAATAGAAGCTTGGTTTTACAGTAAATAAGTGCCTAAATTATAAACTCATCATGGGACATATTTACTGTAAAATGGGTTTCTCATGATTTTCTTAGAAATGTGTAATTGTAAGCAAAGTAAAATAGAAAAAATAAGAAATTGCAGTCCAATTAGCCAAAAACATGGGCAATACATCTTTAAAATGAACTAGGAAATGATAATTTCCGTTATAATAGGAAAGTACGACTACAAAGTGTATCTTTAACGATCAACACAGACACATGTATGTAAATACCTCTTTTGAAGAGAACACCAACCACAGTACGGATTACCAATACACTCCTTACATGTAGTGTGCCGAAAACAGTTATTAACAGGAACTTTTTGGATCTGTAGAGAAAGATGGAAAACAAAAATTTATTATTCATCTGATTGCATGAAACGGGATCATATGGGTCCGTTCATTAACATCTGGTAAAAAACATGACTTATCCAAATCAGAGCAGCATGCATCGCGCGCCAGCTGTTAAAATAGCCAGGACGTGACGCAGCTTTGAACCAATCAGAGTAACAAAGTTCGCTTTGCTTCACTCTGACTCACGCACTAAGTGTTTTTGTATGTGTCCCAAAACATATTTTGCTTTATTCAATAAAAATTACTGATTAAAGTTTCGAGTCTTTGCATGGTGGAGTATTGTTAGAACTACAATCTCACTTTGCAATAGTTAAAATCCAAATCCTCCAAATCAAGTGTGGTTTGGGAGTCCACGAAGAGACGATACATACCTGTAAAAGCTACATTTGCATGTTTCTCAAGCATTATAGGCTTCCACGCTAGAATCTGATACCACACTAAAGAAACGCGCCCTCGATTTGGGGGAGTCCACTTCCGGGACTCCTTTACCTGTTAAACTACATTTGCTTAGGAATGGTACTGAGAGAGTCGGAGGCAGGGTCTGAGGGCGAGGCCGCTGTACATAATCACTTGGGAAGCAAACAACTTTGTACCGTCGCATTCTTTCAAATATAAATATTGTAATGACCCATTCCTTTACTAGAGTTCCTCACTGTTATCTGTATGCGATTCTCACTGTCAGGGCCGTAGCGAGTGGGGGGGGGGCGGGGTATGACACCACCAATAATATTTCTCACTCGGCATTTAGAGCCTCAGTCGGCAAATGAAGCATCAAAGGTACTAGAACATGGGTTTGTCCAGAATAAATTTTCAGTCGGCAAACCTAGAGCTATGGGTTTGCCGACTGCAAATGTATCGTACTTCTAAGCACTGAAAATTTGCCGAGTTGTTTGTTTGTTATAAGTTGTTTATAAGCTGTGGTTCCGCATGGCAGTTTGTCCTACCTCCCTCTCCCACGTTGAGCGACTATACAGAGTGTCCATTTGTCTGGTCATATTAGTACTGTGTCGGTAAATTTACCAACAAAAATACTTGCACCCCCAACTCTGACGTCACTTGGCAAATTGGCTTCCACAGCCCCCAAAGAAAATGCCTCCGCTACACCCCTGCTCACTGTTTGATCGGTACAGGTTCCTCACTGTGTGAGATCTTTATGCGATCTTTACTGTGGTCTGCATGGGATCCTCATTGTTATCTGTATGGGATCCTCACTATGTAAGATCTGTATGCAATCCTCACTGTGATCTACATGGGATCCTCACTGTTATCTGTAACGATCCTCACTATGATCTGCTTGGAATCATCACTGTGAACAACACAGAGATGCATTCACCGATTTGGAAGCTGCGATCCACCACCGTCACTCACATACTAAAGAAACATGAGCTTAAAAACTGCCGCCCAGTTTCTAATATTCCCTTCCTCTCCAAAGTCATAGAGAAGGTTGTCATTCATCGTGTCAATGGCCATGTCAATGACAATTCCTTGCATCAAACCTTTCAATCTGCCTATAAGACCAATCATAGCATTGAGACGGGTCTATTGCGTGTCAAAAATGATATGATGCTTGCTATCGACAAAAAGATGGCAGTGTTACTTGTCAAGCTTGATTTATCGTCAGCTTTTGACGCTGTACACCATGATCTCCTTATCGTGAGACTTTCTAAATCCTTTGGTTTGTGTGGTCTTGCTTTGCGGTGGTCCGGTTCAGTGACTACCTTAGCACACGACAAAGTCGTGTCTGTGTCAATGGTGTCTTTTTGGATGAACAACCGATAGATTTCGGCGTCCCTCAGGGCTCGATCATTGGACCACTGCTTTTCAACTACACCAAACCTGTTTCTGACGTAATAGAGAGTCATCAATTATATTACCACGTTTAAGCAGAAGTAGTATATAAACAGCATCTTGACCCCGGTTGAGGAGCAATTGAGGAGCAATTGAGGAGCAATTGAGGAGCAATCTTCCGAATTCCACCATTGCTCCTCAATTGCTCCTCAACCGGGGTCAAGATGCTGTATATAGTATTTGGGCTAAGCAAAATGGCTAAGGGCGCGGGCGCGTGGTCACGTCTGGGCGCGCGCGTGACTCCCTCCACACAAAAATACACAAAAAAGGGAGGACCTCCTCAAGATGCTGTATACGTGATTGAATTTTTTTTATGACGTCATGCAAGTGGTTCTTAAAATAGAAATCCACCACATAAGATGCTGCATACATATTGGCATACATGTCTGGGCGCGCGTGACTCCCTCCACACAAAACTGCACACAAAATACTTACTCCCTCCTCACAAACCGTTTGTGTGGTGGAGAATACATATACATATACATATACATATACATACATATACATATATATATTCTCCTCAATGCAAGATTCCCTGAGGCGCGTGACTCCTCCACACAAAACTGCACACAAGTTCCTTATGTTCCTCGGCCAAGGGCGCGCGTGAATTAAAGAGCGTATAAGACATTTGTGTGGTGGAGGAGTAGTGGCAAGCGCAGCATGCATATTGATGATTTTTCCTTAAGGGAAGTAGAAAGGGAGGGACAACAACGTACGAAGACAGACAAAAGAACGACTGTACATGAAGCTTATTCAAGTATGATTTGTTAAATTTAATTTTAACAGCAATCTTTGACATCAATATATTAACAGATGGTTTTTATATGGGTTTTAAATTGGAAAACATTTGATAAACTGAAAACATTAAGTATTATTATTATTGTTATTTTAAATTCTAACAAATTCGGGGCCTTTAGAACATTGAGTCTTTACTCATTGAGTCTTTACTCATTGAGTCTTTACTCTTGAGTCTTTACTCTTGAGTCTTTACTCTTTGAGTCTTTTCTCTTTGTGTCTTTACTCTTGAGTCTTTACTCTTTGAGTCTTTACTCTTGAGTCTTTACTCTTGAGTCTTTACTCTTTGAGTCTTACTGATTTCGCTACTCATTTGCTCATTTCACTCATTTACTCATTTACTCATTTGCTCATTTCTGCTACTCATTTACTCATTTCGCTGCTCATTTACCCATTTCGCTTACTCATTTACTCATTTCGTTACTCATTTACTCATTTCGCTGAGTCTTTACTCTTTTGAGTCTTTACTCTTGAGTCTTTACTCTTTGAGTCTTACTCATTTCGCTACTCATTTGCTCATTTCGCTGCTCATTTACTCATTTCGCTACTCATTTGCTGATTTCCTTTACTCATTTGCTCATTTCATACTCATTTACTCATTTCGCTACTCATTTGCTCATTTCGCTGCTCATTTACTCATTTCGCTACTCATTTTACCCATTTTGCTACTTATTTACTCATTTCGCTGAGTCTTTACTCTTTGAGTCTTTACTCATTGAGCTTTGAGTCTTTACTTTTGAGTCTTACTCTTTGAGTCGAAATGAGCAAATGAGCAGCGAAATGAGTAGCGAAATGAGCAAATGAGTAGCGAAATGAGTAAATGAGCAGCGAAATGAGCAGCAAATGAGCAAATGAGTAAATGAGTAAATGAGCAGCGAAATGAGTAAATGGTGAAATGAGTAAATGAGCAGCGAAATGAGTAAATGAGTAAATGAGTAAATGAGTAAATTAACAGAGGTGGCTATTTTATAGATTTTTTATTCCTACCAAAAACACTATTATAGATGTTTTTGTTTTTTTAAATTACAGTAGTCTTTCTGAAACATCTGGTCTTTCATTATCACTCTTCCTCGTTCTCTTCATCCTCGTTCTCTTCATCCTCGTTCTCTTCATCCTCATTTAGTTGAAGGAGTAGTCCGTCAAATTTGGTATGGTGTTTAGGCATTACTCTGTTCAGAGCTTTGTTTACTTCCATGCCTTTATTTACTTTTTCTTCTTCGAGATCTTCCGCAATATCCTGATGAGTCCCATTATCTTTCAGATGTAGGTAACTTGACAAAAATCCTTGTATTTGTTGAAAAGATTCGCTTGACTGTCCAAAGGGTTTTCCTATTGGCTTTTTCCTTGGCTTGATCTTCACTCATACCCCCCGTTGACGTACTTTTCATATTTTTCACACCACATCTCTTCAGTAGCTTCTTTAGCCTCTTCCAACCAGTCTCGAAAAGTGGCATTGTCTTCCAATTCAGAACTAGACTCATCCTCTTCCGATGATTCGTCATATTCCACCTCCGTATCGGATTCTGAATCATCCTCTTCCGATGAGTCGTCATATTTCACCTCCGTATCGGATTCTGAATCATCTTCCTCGAAATCTTCGTCTTCATCCTGCGTAGATTCAGTTTCACAAGTTTCTATTTCCGAATCTTCAAATCTACGCTTTTTAGAATCGGGTTCAGAATTATCGATGTCTGAATTGTCAGATTGGATAGCTTTAATTTCAGAATCATCGTCAACTTCATTCATTTTAGATTTCTCTTCATTATGTACATGTTCTGCATGCCTCCGTAGGTTATATCTCCGTCCAAAGCTTTTGCCGCACTGGTGACAAGCATGGGGTTTGACAGCAGAAATAACATCCATGTTGAATCTCTGATGCTTAATCTCCGATTGACAAGAAACGGAAGAAATAGTTTATATATAGGCCTATAACTACTCATTTCGCTGCTCATTTACTCATTTCGCTGCTCATTTACTCATTTACTCATTTACTCATTTGCTCATTTTGCTGCTCATTTCGCTGCTCATTTACTCATTTCGCTACTCATTTGCTCATTTCGCTACTCATTTCGCTACTCATTTGCTCATTTCGCTACTCATTTACTCATTTCGCTACTCATTTGCTCATTTCGCTGCTCATTTGCTCATTTCGACTCAAAGAGTAAAGACTCAAAGAGTAAAGACTCAAAGCTCAATGAGTAAAGACTCAAAGAGTAAAGACTCAGCGAAATGAGTAAATGAGTAGCGAAATGGGTAAATGAGTAGCGAAATGAGTAAATGAGCAGCGAAATGAGCAAATGAGTAGCGAAATGAGTAAATGAGTAGCGAAATGAGCAAATGAGTAGCGAAATCAGTAAATGAGTAGCGAAATGAGTAAATGAGCAGCGAAATGAGCAAATGAGTAGCGAAATGAGTAAGACTCAAAGAGTAAAGACTCAAAGAGTAAAGACTCAAAGAGTAAAGACTCAGCGAAATGAGTAAATGAGTAACGAAATGGGTAAATGAGTAGCGAAATGAGTAAATGAGCAGCGAAATGAGCAAATGAGTAGCGAAATGAGTAAATGAGTAGTGAAATGAGCAAATGAGTAGCGAAATCAGTAAGACTCAAAGAGTAAAGACTCAAAGAGTAAAGACTCAAAGAGTAAAGACTCAAAGAGTAAAGACTCAAAGAGTAAAGACTCAAAGAGTAAAGACTCAAAGAGTAAAGACTCAATGAGTAAAGACTCAATGAGTAAAGACTCAATGTTCTAAAGGCCCCGAATTTGTTAGAATTTAAAATAACAATAATAATAATACTTAATGTTTTCAGTTTATCAAATGTTTTCCAATTTAAAACCCATATAAAAACCATCTGTTAATATATTGATGTCAAAGATTGCTGTTAAAATTAAATTTAACAAATCATACTTGAATAGCTTCATGTACAGTCGTTCTTTTGTCTGTCTTCGTACGTTGTTGTCCCTCCCCTTTCTACTTCCCTTAAGGAAAAATCATCAATATGCATGCTGCGCTTGCGCACTACTCCCTCCACCACACAAATGTCTTATACGCTCTTTAATTCACGCGCGCGCCCTTGGCCGAGGAACATAAGGAACTTGTGTGCAGTTTTGTGTGGAGGGAGTCACGCGCGCGCCAGGGAATCTTGCATTGAGGAGAATATATATATATATGTATATATGTATATGTATATGTATATGTATATGTATATGTATTCTCCACCACACAAACGGTTTGTGAGGAGGGAGTAAGTATTTTGTGTGCAGTTTTGTGTGGAGGGAGTCACGCGCGCGCCCAGACATGTATGCCAATATGTATGCAGCATCTTATGTGGTGGATTTCTATTTTAAGAACCACTTGCATGACGTCATAAAAAAAATTCAATCACGTATACAGCATCTTGAGGAGGTCCTCCCTTTTTTGTGTATTTTTGTGTGGAGGGAGTCACGCGCGCGCCCAGACGTGACCACGCGCCCGCGCCCTTAGCCATTTTGCTTAGCCCAAATACTATATACAGCATCTTGACCCCGGTTGAGGAGCAATTGAGGAGCAATGGTGGAATTCGGAAGATTGCTCCTCAATTGCTCCTCAACCGGGGTCAAGATGCTGTTTATATACTACTAGCAGATGATACTCAGCTTTGCACGTACTTCAATCCCTCCAATCCTGACGATTCTGATAGGGAACTTCACAAGCTCTCTACATGTATTACAAGAATTAAACAATGGATGGGTCTCAACAAACTTAAGTTCAATGACAGTAAAACGCTGCCTCTCCTCGTGTCATCAACTCACTGTCGGGTCTTACACTTCAGGTAGGAGATACTGTGGCGAAACCCGTACCGTGCCAGACGAGCGGTAGTCCAGCAGGTACTTGAGGGAGGTCCGTCGGAGACCGTATATCGCCGCGCATGACTCCACTCAAATCAGACAGATGACAGACAATGAACTTATTGCGATAGCCGCCCAGCTAAGCTATCCGTGCTGTTTCCAGAAAGCATATATATGCAAACATTCTAAACAGGAATTCTAAACCACACATCTCTCGATGGTGTCACTTGGAGGCCGTTGCCGACGATGAAGCTCTCAATGAAGTTAACATCGTAGACCCTCCCAGGCGTTCTATCTCTGAAGGCATCACAGGTTCCCCTCGCCTGGGTCACTCGCCTTCCAGGGTTCCACGTAGCCGGTATATTCTGCCAGCGACAGCTCAGTTCCGACATTGCCCTGAGAAGCTTCACTAACCCAGGGCTGCATACTCAGGAGTGATCTGTGAGCCCCTTGTGCCCTCCAGAACTCCTGATGTTACACATCCTGGCTTGAATTCCAGTAGCTTGGATCTAGTAGCTTGGATGATCCGCCTTCCCTTTTCCTCCTTAACTTTCTCCGCTACATTTTAGCTTGAATAATCCGCTTTTGCTCTTCTGTCCTCAAGAAGCTCTCCGTCTGCAAGGCAGCCCTTATAGAATTGTCTAGGGTGTTGGGCTTTGCCCGAAATATCCCTTCTCTTATGGCACTATCCGTAATAGTGTCCGTAAAGTGTCCCTTGGCTAGGCGTTCCCTACTTTCGTCAGAGAACTCCGGGTACGCCAAGGCTGATAACTCCCTTGTGCTTTGCCCTAGCTCTTGGAGTGTCTCTTTTGTCTTTGCCTGCGGTGGGGAAGCTCCATTAAGTGGAAGCCCGCCTGCTGCCCAGGGCCAAACCTTTGATCCATTCGGCTGATTAATTCTTGAAGTGAAGGTTTCTTTCCTTCTGGCTGGCATCCCAATACTTTCAAGGCTGACCCCTGAAGGCTTGCCGCGAGGACAACCGCTGACTGGCTATCCTTCCAACCATTTGCAACACAGCATACCTGAAAGTGCGCCTTGTAGTCCTTCCAAGGGACTTTCCACTGAATCGATCTGGACAGATATTCGTTTTCCTAAATTTTCCTCTCCTCCTTAACGGCAGATGTTGAATCTGCCAGCGTATTTTCAGGTGTGATTCCTACTCCTGGAGTCATACTGAATGTACTTGAGGCCACAGGACTATGTGTGCGCAGGAATATATCCAGTGAATCCCTCCCTTCAGGTTCTAAATTTTTGTCCTTTTCCGTCAGTTGCAGGCGCATCATGCGTAACCCATCCTCCATGTTCTTCCTCTCCTTAACTGCGTCCTCGTATATGCTCTCAGCTCTATGAGCCTCAAAAACTGAGTTACAAAAATTAAACGAAGACGCCCGTAAAAATTATTGCGATAGCCGCCCGGCTATCTGTGCTTTTCCCAGAAAGCACATAACAAATCTAGTAGTCGCCCAGCTAACTACTCCACGCGCTGTCGGGCGAACGTGCAAGACTCCGTAGTGATAATAAAGTTCCATATGAAATGGAGGACAACGTGGTGGTTAATGCCATGATGAATTATGGAACAGTTTCTAATGTCAGAAGGAAGCATCATTATTTTGATGAACAAACTGAGAACGGAGTACGAAGCCTGCTTATCAAAAACTTAAAGAAACCAATAAAAAGCTACATCCGAGTGGGAAGTTTCACACTCCCGGTTCGACACAAGGGACAAGAAAAAACCTGCCGCATTTGCCAACAACCCGGCCATGTAGCAAGACAGCACAAGCAGAGTGGAAGGTGCTTTATTGACAAGAGAGCAGAACATCACGATGGGGAAAACATGGTGGAAGCAGAAACAACAAACAACAAGGGGATTTGGGGATACATTAGATGAAGAAGAGTAAGGGAAACAAGATTCCAACGCCGAAGCGCATAACGGTGAACATATGGAGGATACTAGTGACGAAGAAGTTGAAATCAGAGAGATATGAGGAAAAGAGGTGCCAACTGAAGCGGATCTCATTGAGACGAAATATACAAGAGAAGCTAAAGTAGAAGCACCAACAGTGTCAACCGAAAAAGAGAACAACCAACAACCATGACAAAGAGAAAAAGGCGGACAGATCAGCCGACAAAAAACAAATGCCAGGTCCATTGAATCAGCAATGCCAAAAACAAATGACAAAGACAATAACCTTAAGAAGAAACAAAGAAACCTTGAAAACAAGATATCTCCAAAACAAACGCAAAAGAAAAAAAACAAAGCTAAATCTTGGACTGATATAGTAACACAAGCTAAAGACAACGGTGAACCCAAATTGGTCGAAACAGAAACAGGAGAACAAGATCCCAGAACGCAGAAGGTGAATACAGAAGAAGAGTATGAAGAGATGGAGGAACAAGTGGATACGGATGACATGCAATATGACGATTTAGTGCCATGGACAAGGAAGGGGGTACAGAGATTCAGGAAAAGAAGAGGGACAAAGTACTTCGTCACAAACGTGTTATACATTCCTACTATTGTATCATTGATGCCCTGACTGATCATCACTGATGACACCTTATACCTGTTTCTGTTTCGATAGGTCAACCTGGAACTAATGCTTTTCTGCCAGGTTCCTATTCGCGGCACACCAGCCACCCGCAGCCTGACCCTGTGGCAGCTTGTACAGTCGACCATTTTTCGGCTGACAGTCACCGTCACCCCGCCACGAAATGTATGAACCCGATGCCGTTATACTGGAGTCGGAAATGCTGTCACTTTCCATTCAATGAAAAAAATAATTTCCCCCCCCCCAAAAAAACAAACAACCGTTGACACCATGTGAAAGCAATATGTGACACAAGAATTGACCATTTGACACAGCCCGTGTTATCCTGTTGGTAAAAGGGATAATATTCCATTCCAAGACGATTACTACATAAAACATCGGAACAAATTTACAATATTACAAACAAATCTATATTTAGAATTAGGTGACACCATGTGAAAGCAGTCTCTGATACAAGAATTTACCGTTTCACACAGCACTCGTTATACTATATATTTAGCAATAATATTTATCACGCCCATGGGCGTGGATCGCTACTTAGAATGAGAGGGACATAAAGGTAGTGTTGGATCCAGGATTTGGCCACTGTGGGGCGCACCCTAGGCCACACAGCCTCACCCTGCTTTTTGGGGCAAAACAATATTGCGAGTTTGTAAAGAAAAGTCTTGCAGTAAGAAAATTAGAAATGGTTTGATTCTAGGCGCTTTCTGGTGCAATAATAATAGATAACGTTTACAAGACCAAGTTTGTGAAGTATTCTGGCTAATGATGTAAATAGGCCCTCACCTTTTTAATTTGCCAACCTGACCGACTGACAGACCGACTATTTTTTTTGGGGGGGGGGGGAGGGGTTGAGTTTTGGATTCAAGATGCCCAGTACTGCGCTCTGAGTGCTTTATGACGACTTATTTTACGGGGTTGAAAAGCATACTCCTTAAGATTCAGGGTAGGCCTTCATAATTATTTGGGGCATTATTTTTTATAAAGGGCAGTTATTGATATTCCCCACTAGCCGCAGCCTAGGAGCCTGCTTTAGCATTCAGGGTCACAAACAAATCTCGTCTGTGGATTCTCTGTGGTGCATTATAAGCACTTTATTAATAATGTTGGTGTTGCAAGATAGAAGTCAGGATAGGCTAACACATTTAGTTATTTAAATTGTTTTCTGGGACATCAAAAAGTGGAGACATTTGATATACTGTCCCCGACTCAAAAAAGTGGGGTATATGTCCCCCCCCCCCCCCAGCACCAATTCAACATAGTTAAAGTCTCATCCTTGTCCCCACGGCTTTCGAGCAGCTTCAAAACTTTCAATATCTAAAAATCTTGGATATGCAAATTAGGTGATAGTTTGGTACCGTCACTAAGAATAGCACGTGCTGCTGTGGAGAAGTCGGGACCAGACCATCCAGTTTATTTCATCATAATTTCGGCCAAATCAATCATCTAAACATTTGAGTGTGTTAAAACGAAATTAAAATAGGCATTATAGTATGAAGAAAAAAAAACAATTTAAATATTTTGTTTCCTCAAAATATTATTCAAAGTGGCTTTTGCGTATTTTTTAAGTAAACAATCATAGTCCGACACCTCTTTACAGTATTTCATATGATCAGACCATCTACATGCGTGGTTCAGAAATGACAAAAAGAAATGGATGCTTCTGACCAAGCCACTCAAATTAAATATCACATATAGTAGTAGTACCAGCAGCAGCAGCAGCAGCAGCAGCAGCAGCAGCAGCAGCAGCAGTCATCATCACAAAGGCTCTAACCTCACGTTAAAATGGTGTAAAATGTCATTTTATTTGATACTCTTTCAGTGCAAAATTTGAAACATGACGTCATTGGCCTTAATAGAGCCCCTTTTTAATATTAAAATCTGTATAAAACCCTTATAAATCATTAACATCATTCTAATTTTAATAGTACGATGGCAAGAGCTTCCCCGACCAATGGTGGCCATGTATACGGCATATGGATTCATATGCGCACTTTTCTTCACGCGCAACCCAAAAGAGCTTCGGAAACTTAAAACTTCTTACAAAGAGAACAGTTTATGAAGAGAAAGTTTCTGTTGATTCGTTTTGTGTGTATATAGATAATAGGCTTTACAAATAGAAAAACGTGATTCTGTATATGCCTATGGGATGAAAAAGTTTTATGACATATTTTGTTCAAACCAGACAATAGAAATTAACGCCAATATGTTATGCCTTCCGTTTAACAGAAACAAAATCACACTCCTTTTGAGAATTTAAAAATGAATATAATCCATACAAAATCATGCCAAACAAAAGAAACAACCCTACAACATTAACGTTTTTACCTTTTTTCTTTGGGAGAGGGAGAAGACGGAAAGACACAAAGTATAAAGATATTACCCCTTATTGTTTAATTTCAGGATGAATGCGATTATTCCTATTATAAGTGTTATGACCGCCCTTACAATAGCCACTCTCAATGAGAAATTGTTTTTGATTATTTGGTTCAGGGGAAAATTAACATTGTCTTTCTTCAAGAAACTCATAGTGGAAATAAAAATAAAAATCAATGGCTTATGCTATGCAATCGGGAGGTGGTATCGCATTCAGCCATGGGCAACGCAATTCAAAAAGGGTTGCCATTCTTACTTCATATAAAAGTGGCATTGTATTAACCAATAAAAAAAAGTGATAGCGAAGGTCGTTGCGTCAAAGCAGATAATTATTGTTTGTCAGAAGGAGAGAGTCACACATTAATATGTCAGCTTATGCACCAAGTGTGCTCTACCCCAGGATCAATTTTTAAAAAGAACTTTGCATTCATGACATTATAGTTGGAAAACTGATCATGGGTGGGGATTTTAATTGCCAACTTGACTTGGATAAACAGCAAGACCGCAGTATATGGTAGACAACCTAAAATGTCTAATACAAGAAAAAATAACTCATTGACGTGTGGAGAACAATTCGTCTCACAGATATAGGTTATACATTTTATCATAAAGTATTAACATGTTTTTGTCTCTGATAATATGCTTCACCAAATTACGGAGATTGGTGGAATAAAAACGGTTATGAAAACGGTTAAGGACAGTTTTATGAGAAACTGTATTCATCTGAAAAATAAAACCGATTGATTACCAAAGTGAAACAATTCTCAATACTAATAAGAACATGAAATTAAAAGTGCTTTATGGAGCAAGAAATAAGTGAACAAAAATCTGTTCTTCGCTCTTTGTGAAATGAGTAAGGACAAATCGCCAGGGTTGGACGGTTTAACAGTTGAATTTTATACCACCTTCTGGCCTGTTATAAATGAAGACTATCTAGTTGTCCAAACATGTAACAAAATGGGTTCTCTACCGAATTCTATGAATACATCTCTAATTTGCTTAATATTTAAGAACAAAGGGGACAAAAGTGATTTAAAAAACTGGCGGCCTATCAGCTTAGTCAATGTGGATTACAAAATTATTGCTGAAGCCCTTACAAACCGGTTTAAAAAATTATGCCTGAAATCTTTCAAGAAGAACAAACTTGTGGAGTAAAAGGGAGGAATATCCATGATAATCTGACGACTTTAAGAGACACCGTAGATTATGTAAAATGTTAATCTCCAGGCTGCTTTGTTATAAAAAGCTTTGACAGAATTTAGTGGAATTACATGTATTCAGTAATAGTTCATCACAGAACCATTTAGCGTGAGGAGGGGAATTAGACAAGGCTGTCTGTTGTCCCCTCTTCTATATACAATATGTGCAGAGGGACTGGCTTGCTTTAATAAGAACTAACAAAAATAGGTAATTGCGGTGACACCATGTGGAATCTCAATTGAGTAGTAATTAGTTCTGAAAAGACCTGGAGGTACAACAAAAATAGTCCAATATAATGCTTTATGAACCTATTTACCTGGGTGAAGCTTCCACTGCAGCAATTTTGTTTGTAAGAACTATTTTATTTATATTTTTGTCAAGTTTAATTTAGTAGGCATAAGTCAAGGCATACATTGCAATGTATTGTATAGATTTTTTTTTAGCTTCCGCTGCATGTGTGAGCCCATTGAATCAGAAGGATAATGTTATTTGCTTAACATTATCATGCCCAGAACCTCACAAAATGGGGTTGTACAAAAAATGTTTAAATAATTTTATTTTAATACAAAAAAACACAAAAAAAAATAAAATTATGCAACAAATTCCTAAAAACGTGAAATTAAATAATTATTTGAATAATCAATCCTTAAATCCTTAGATCTGAATGAAAGGAAACATTATCAAACAAAAAGAAAGGGAAACTACTTATAAAAGCATGGCTTTTTCACGACATAACGTACCGGTACATTATGTTTTGTTTTGATTTTTAATTGATCATTTTCAGAGGACCACCTTGAGTTATGGAGCGTATATTTAAACCAAATTAAAATACTTGAAATATATAAATACCCATCAGAATGCTTGTTTCTGTCATTTAAAAAGATTTACAGATAAATATATTGTAAATGTAATCGAAATTGTCATCACATAAAGCGGAGTTTCGCATTTTGGTCGCGTTCCTATGCGCTTAATAGCGCAATGCACGCACCACGATAAACGGGAACCAGTCTATGTAAGACCCACACCGAAAAAGGCATTTTTGTAAAAGAAAAGTGTTTAATCTTACAAACTTGCTCACCCAAAAGTAGAATCTTTTGAATTTTTTTTTTTTTAAAGTAGCACCATTTAGTAACGGCTTTACCGATTCACAAGCAACTCCCAGAGATTTACTATAAACTTCCATTCATCCGGGGAAAAAAACTCGAAAGGGCATCACGAGGTCGCAAGGGGGCTTCCGGATTTGCCAACAAAACCCGAAGGTCCCTCCGATCGTTACTGAGCGATCTGTAAAAATGACGTGCCGCAGTCGATCGAGCAGATTTTTCTCACATGCGGCAAATCCGTGGCCCCAACTGCGTCGGATTTTAAGGGATATTTCGAAAAGTATATATCTGTTTGCGGAGATTCTTTTGGACATTATAGAGAATATGTATTGTTGATGCCGATTACGAAAGATTAGAGTTGTGAGGGCGCTGCTCAGTGGCAACCACCAGGTGTACAACCGCTCTAGTTTTTTATTCGTTTTTATCCGTTATCTGGATTCCTTTGGATTCCATTGCTGATTTTTATATTGTAATGTGTTTGTGATGGCTTCAAGTTCAAGTTTTGTGTGGCAGTTTGTGTTTTTCGTTCTTCTATAGTCTTCGGATTCCACTATGATACTTACGGTCAGTTAGTGCAGCAAAACGTTGTAAATGTGCGGCCATTACCAATTGTCTACGGGAGAGACGTCTTTTTGTCACTGAGGTCACAGGTCAGGCATTCCTCCGAAATTCCCATACGTTTCGATTTTAACTTTCTTAAGCGACGGAAACGGGGCAAAAAGGGCGGTATTTGGAAGAGACTTAGGCAGAGAAAGTTCGCCCCACCATTACTATCAATAATAACTGGAAATGTGCAGTCGCTGAGAAATAAAAGCTGGATGAATTGAAAGCTTGTTCTACTTATCGTTATGAATATCGGGAAAGCAATCTGATGTGTTTTACCGAGACATGGTTCAAGGACTCAGACACTCCCCAAAATACCGATATTGATGGGTTACGATTGGATAGAATACACGAATCTGGGAAATCTTCAGGAGGTGGGGTTTGCATCTATATTAACAATAGATGGTGCAACAATGTATCTGTGAAACAGAGGTTGTGCACACCGGACATAAAATTGCTGACTGTTGGTTTACGGCCATTTTATTTGCCACGCGAGTTTCATCAAATATTTGTCACCGTGGTTTATATTCACCCTCACCCTGATACGAATATTGCATCTGCGAAGATCCATGAAGTAATTCAAGAACTAGAAATACAGTCACCTGATGCATTTAAGCTCATCTTAGGAGACTTTAATGCATGTGATATTAAATCATCAATATGTCAACTTGCCTACAAGAGGGAATCGAACTTTGGACAAGTGTTATGGTAATATTATTAATGCATATAAAGCACATAGGAATTGTATTTTCTATTGGGGACTGGGTTCCCCATTTGCATAATAATGCAATGTCCTGTGGCGGGAATATTGATTGGTGGTATGGGTGTGTATTGAAGTCACTTGACTGTTTTTGACCGAGCAGTGCGGACTAGCTTATTTTTTCTCCTCTTGATTTCTACGTGTTTGGACCTACGTTACATAGACTTTTGATTTATACGCATAGTATGGCATATCAACAGGCAATTAATGATAGGCCTATACTACCTGAGCAAGTGATACCAGCACCGCCAACAGAAGGACTGACAGCCAGGGCGGTATCCGATATAGTGAAGGAAGCAGTTGGAGGTGTTAAAGATTACATCGACGCGGCTTTACACGCTCAGAGGGAGGAAAGCGAGAAAGTGATTGAATCAGCTACGCAGCAACTTGAACACTTAAAGAAAGCGTCACAAGTACAGTTTAGATTCAAGGGTAACAAGTCCCAGTTCACCTTTAATGAGGAAATTGCCGAAGCCTTAGAGAAAGCCAGTAATCGTTTATCTGAAGGTAAACCAGTTATAGCTAAGGAAGTAGTAGATAAGGCAGTAGTAGACCTCAAGAAGAGGAATAAATTAATAAGACTAGCAGATAAGTCAGACGCTGGTTGGGCGGCTGTTGACGAGTATTTGTCAGACGAGCTCGCAAGCGATAGCGAAGACGAGAAGCGAATTAGGTCCGCCCAAACCAGAGCCGCGGCCAAGAAAAAGAAGAATAAGTCTTTGAGACCAAGGCCATACAACTACAGAAGACAAAATGCTGCCGAAACCCCACCCAATCCTGATTCTAGGAATAATTATTCTTTTCGCCGCTATAATCAGCAAGATAGATACCAATATAGCTTCGGGCGAGGTGGATCGGGTCCGAGACCCTCTGATGAGTGCTTCGGATGTCATCAGAAGGGGCATTGGAGGAGGAATTGCCCAAATGACGCAAACAAACAAACTCCAGCCCAAATCAAAGATGGCGGCCCGCGTTGGTAACGAAGGTAAATATCATGTTATTTGATATAAGGTTATTATTAGCATGATATAGATAAATATGGCAGATTTTAATAAGCGACATGAATGCATACATTGAATAGTTAGTTCAATCATGTCAATTGCAAGTAGTGGTACATACGATCATGGTGGTCGTAACTTAAGCTGCAGACATGGCACATGCCTGGCTATGCCGGACTGATTTCATGGCTTTTGCATTGTACAATATGATGTAATAAATCGTGAGATATGCCTGATTAGGCTTGAAAGACGGAAGTGTTTCGAGAGTATATTGATTAAGACGAGCACAGTACCATGGTACGGCAGTGCATGTGTTATCGCATTACACTTACAGGTCGGATGAGAATGTTCCATGATAATTATAAATAATATGAATTCATAATGAAGTAGGTAGAAAGGGTTATGATGTTTCGAGGAGAAGTAATATGTGCATGATGAAAGCCATGGAGGATGGTAAATGCAAATGCAGTGCGAGTTGAATATGTAATTGTGAGAATAAGTTATAACAATATGCTTTCGTTGGTTATTCTTCTAGAAATGCTGATGGCTCCTTCAACGAGTGCTACTTCTAGTACCAGTAAAGGAGGATCAATAGGGTACGATGCTGAATTTTATGACTTGAACTATTACGAGTATGAACAAGGCAATGCGATGCCGATAGTAAAAGGTCGGTTACGTGCGGCTAAAACGTTTTGGAAGTCGATCAATGCCAATCCTGAAGTTCTTGATATTATAGAGTCGGGATATAAGCTACCTTTGTTGCATGCCCCGGATACGGTTATACTTAAAAACAATAAGTCTGCACTAAATTATTCGGATTTTGTGCTTAGCGCTATTGAAGAACTGAAGGTTAATAATTTAATCATTGAAACTGATAGTATTCCTCATGTGGTTAATCCTCTTTCTGTAGCTATACAAAGTTCAGGGAAGAAGCGCCTGATTTTAGATCTAAGATATGTAAATCAATTTCTCTGGAAAAGTAAAATCAAATTTGATGACTGGAATGTTGCGTTAGAGTATTTTAAGCAAGGTGATTTTATGTTTTCTTTTGACCTCAAATCAGGGTACTATCACATAGAAATATTTCCTGCACATACAACATATCTTGGTTTTGCATGGGAAATAGATGGATCAACTAGGTATTTTACTTTTCAAGTACTTCCGTTTGGACTATCATCTGCACCATATATTTTTACAAAATGTTTGAGGCCACTGCTTACGCACTGGCGATCGCAGGGTCTTTTTATTGTTTTATATTTAGATGATGGATGGTGTAGAGCAGATACTGAAAGTAAGTGTATTGAGCAAGCTAGTTTAGTCAAGGCAGACCTACTAGCTGCAGGCTTAGTTCCAAATAAAGACAAATCCGTATGGATTCCTTCTGTTAAGCTGGACTGGTTAGGCCTTACATGGAATGCGGTTGAAGGTTCCATACAAGTAATTGAGCGGAGAATTTCAGATATACAGTCATGTATTAATGATATTCAGGTTTCATTACCGTTTATATCTGCTAGACGGTTGGCATCATTGGCAGGAAGATCATATCCCTCGCACCAGTCGTTGGTCCAATTTCGCAATTAAGATCAAGATTTTTACACATGGAAATTGAAAAGCGTTACCACTGGGACAAAGTTTATTCCCTGGGCAGGAACAATGATGTGATTAGTGAGATATTTTTCTGGAAGAAAGAGGTAGAGAGATTGAATAACAGATTGCTTTTCGATTATTCCTTACCACAGGTTTTGGTTTATTCCGATGCGAGTGCGACGGGATGCGGTGCCTGGACAGTGGTTTGTGGAACCATGAAGTTCCATCAGAATTGGGACAGCATTGAAATGAGTAAGAGCTCAACTTGGAGGGAGCTAAAGGGAGTAGCCCTTGCTATTTATGCTTTTGCCAATAGCATTATAGGCAAGCAAGTAAAGATGTTCACAGACAACAAAGGCGTTGTTTCTATTGTTAAGAAGGGCAGCATGAATCGTGAATTGCAAGATATTAGCATTGAACTTTTTGAATTTTGCAGATTGCACAATATAAGATTAGGGATTCAGTGGGTGCCTAGAGAGGATAATATTCAGGCCGATATATTGAGCAGAGAAGAGGATTTTGATGATTGGGGTGTTTCTAGAGAATTTTTTCAATTTATGAATGGGCTTTGGGGGCCTCATACAGTAGACAGATTTGCTGACGATTTTAATTACAAAATTCCAGTTTTCAATTCAAAATTTTGGTGTGCCCTTTCTAGCCAAGTAGATGCTTTTTCCTGTGATTGGAGTCATGACAATAATTGGCTGGTTCCCCCCATTGACATGGTTGGAGCAGCTGTTAAGCATGTGGCAGTTTGTAAAGCTCAAGCTACTTTAGTTATTCCCGCATGGCATTCGGCATAATTTTGGCCCGTTATTTTTTCAGATAGTAGTCCTTATCACAGTTTGATCATGCACTTAATTAAATTCAAGGATTCATCAAACATTTTTGTGAAAGGTCGAAACCCAAATACAATTTTTGGTACACCCAAGATGAGAAGCGAGGTGTTGTGTATTAGGCTAGATGCCAGAGTCTGTTAGTGGACTATCATAGAACATTATGGTATAGCTGCATAGCATGATAGAAAGAGAGTTATAAGTCCGCATGGCATTCCCTCTGATGTAGTATTACATACACAATTATGAGATAATTGTATAAGCTGGGTAGCTTTACTGAAAGCGGTAATATTGGCAAAGTGCTTTGTGTATTTTCTATTTTTTCAGAATACAGAAACAAAGGGTGACATTGGATGATGTGTTAAAGGCGTCTAGAGTAGAATCAACAGTGTCAAAGTATGAGAAGGCTTTTGCTGCTTGGAAAGCTTGGTGCAAGGGTGAAAGACTGATAGATTGTCCAGCCAAACAACAGGACATTGCAAGGTACTTTATATTTATGTTAAACTCAGTAGCCCCATACTCTAGAATTGAAGCTGCATTTTATGGCATTAAATGGAAGCATGATTGCTCACCAACAGTGCTGTCTAACCCATGTGACACTAAATTTCTTCAATTGGTGTTGGCTGGTATTAAGAAGATTTTGGCAAGACGGGTGACAAAGAAAGAGCCTATTACTCCAGACATACTAAGAATGGTGATAGGTAAATTTGCTGGAGAGGATAACTTAATGAACATTAGAAATTGTTCTATGTTTCTTATATCATACGCAGGCTTTCTTACACATAACGAGTTGGCCAATTTAAGGTTGTGTGATGTTGAAATTTATGATTCTCATGTGAAATTGTTTCTAGTCAAAAGCAAAACCGACCAATACAGAGAGGGTGCCTGGGTGATTGTGGGAGCCACTGGTTCAGATTTATGCCCTGTGGCTATGCTTAAGAGGTATTTGAGCTTATCAGGTATGACTCTCTCTAGTGGTGATTTTCTTTTTAGACCAGTTACTTATTTTAAGTCTCGTAACTCATACAGCCTGAGAAGTGGGCAATTGTCATATTCAAGGTGTAGAGAGATATTTAAGGAGGCTCTCAAATCTGTTGGGGTGGACGCAAAGCTTTTTGGATTACATAGCCTGCGTTCAGGAGGTGCATCTGCGGCAGCAGCGGTAGGTGTGCCAGATAGGTTATTTCGTAAGCATGGCCGATGGAAGACCGAGAAAGCCAAGGACGGTTATGTTAAGGAAAGTCTTCAGAACCAACTTGAGGTATCCCTGAATTTGGGGTTATAGTAAGGAGGACCTTGCAATATCCTTTGTGTGTTTATAAGTGTAAGGTGTCATAAATGTAATAATTTAATATGAGGAAAGTTTGATGCAAGTTATGAAGAAGCTTGTGATCACAAAATTATAGTGATGGTTTCATGTTTAAGAAATAGTAAATATGAATATAAATTATGAATATTAATGAAGATATGATGAATTAAAATATGAGAACCAGTTTATAAAATCCTTACTCTGTGCCCGTTCTTTAAACCTTGAAATGGGGACTAGAGGTGTCGCTCGTCGTCAAAGTACGGTGATCCCCAATTGTCATTGTGTTTTTAATGTCTTTTATTTCAGAGGGGAGGGAAGGCCCAATAGAAAAAGTTTTATTTCCGGTTGAACCGGGTGAATTAGGAAATAAAGCTGGTTTAGGACTGTCTGATCACGACATGGTACATCTTATTCCTGAATATAAGCAACAATTTAAACAAGAAAAACCGATTATCAACTATCAAGCGAGTTAGGAGTTGGACAATAGAAAGTATTGAAACCCTTCAAGGCTGTTTTGATTCTACAGACTGGGACGTTTTCAACTCTTCAAATAATATAAGTGATGCTACCGAAGTCATAAGTGACTACATCAGATTCTGTGAAGGTGTGATCATACCTGAGAAAGTGGTAAAAGTTTATCCAAACAATAAACGCTGGATCACTAAAAATATTCGGAAGCTAAACCAATTGTATGCTCGTTTCGATGTTCATGATTTTAATGAAGAACTGAATACCACAACGACGATTTTCAAAGATAATGTAAATGACACTCATAAAATTGAACTTGGTGTTTCAACTGTGGAGAAGATATTTAAAACAGTTAAAACTAATAAGGCTTTGGGACCAGATATAGCTCCAGTTTTTCATCATTTATTTGAATGGTCACTCAATTGTTGTGTTGTTCTAATTATCTGGAAAACCATCACTCCAGTGTCTAAAATATCTAAACCATGTATTCTAAATGACTATCGACCAGTCTATTGCTATGAAGTGTTTTGAGCGTATTATAAGGGATATTTTGGTTGAAGAAACAAAACTGTTTATTGATCCTTTTCAGTTTGCTTATTGTGCAAAAAGAGGTGTTGAGGATGCTGTTGTTACAATGTTACATAAGATGTATGAACATTTAGACAAACTTAGGTCTTATGTAAGAACACTGTTCATCGATTTTTCATCGGCGTTTAATACCGTGCAGCCCCATGTATTGATTCGTAAATTACAAAACATGAACACTAATCCTTATGTGTCGTTATGGATTAGTGATTTTCCGTTTAACAGGTTACAGAGAGTTATGCAATCCCTTTCAAACGGTGTGGAATCCAACACAGGTGCTCCACAGGGCTGTGTTCTGTCACCACTACTTTTTGCATTAATACACTAGTAACCTTAACTGTAGCAGTAATTCTTGCTCAATTGTTAAGTACGCGGATGATACTTCACTGACTGGTTTTATTTCTAATGATGATGAGAATTCATACAGAGATGAGGTAATTCGTTTTGTTAACTGGTGTGATGAGAACCACCTGGTGATAAATTTTCGGCAAACTAAAGAAATGATTTTTGATTTTCGTAAAATTAAGAATGTGATGAGGATCAATAATGAAGATGTAGAAATTGTCGACGAATATAAATACCTCGGGACCTATATTGACAAAGATTTAAATTGGAATTCTAACATTCAGAAAATGTGTGGTAAGGCAAATCAACAGCTTTATTTCCTTCGTAAACTTGGGTCTTTCAATGTAGATAGAGATATAATGGTTTTATTCTACTAGAATCTGATTCAATCAGTTATAATCTTCTGTGGTATTGTATGGTTTAATTGTCTGACTAACAAATATATGCAAAAACTTCAGCGTATAACCAGAGCTGCTAGTAAAATTATTGGTATCAATGTTAAAGAACTTAATGATATCTATGAAAAAGCTCTGATGACCAAACTTGAACTCATTTATACAGATGCTACTCACCCGTTAAACTCACAGGTAACTTTCTCTAGGTCTGGTAGAATTGTCCCCTCTTTGAAACGAACAAACCGTCACAGGTTTTCATTTCTCCCAAGTGCAATTCACCTTTTTAACAAAAGGCATGTTCGTTAAATTTTGATGTAGTCGGGAGCAAACAGTGGTTTTCCTGTATGTCTGCGTTGTTGTTACTGTCTTTTTGGTCTCTACAACTTGTTGCAAATATGTATATTTTTTGTGTAAATTTTACCGTTTTACCTTTATACTTATTATAACTCTATTCTAACAGTGTATTATTAATTTAACTTTACCTAATTTAATCTTATATTTTAAAGTAGAACTTAATTTTTTCACTTATTTATTATTTATTTTTATGTTTTTCAATTTGCATATTTCATCTATTTTTATTGTATACCTGGAAGTAGATTTTCATATTTTTATACATGACTAATAAATATTTTGAATGTTGAATTTGAATTTGATGCTTTATATTTTTAGTTATAAATCTTTTAATAACATCATTACTTTTTGGGGTCAGCGCTGTGTGTGCGCGTACGTGCTGGTCAACGGATTGTATGACGTCATATAAGTGCAGACTAGGGAGTTTACCACATGATGCATGCTGGTGAACGTTCTGCAAAGCAAAATACACATACGCTCAAAACAAGCATTTGGCCATGTACACAACATTTTCAATGATCGTCCACACCAATTAACCTTCTTGGTTGGAACTGACCCGATTTTTTCCCCTAGATGTATTTGTTTCCTTAAATGACATTATTCCTCAGATTAACTCAGGAATTCTTTAGGGAAAGTACAAGTTTGTTTTCTGCATGTTGTCAATAGCATTCATGTTAAGATTAATACTGAAGTACTTGTACCTACATGTATAGTATGTACATGTAGGTATTATACAAGTACTTTCATATAAGTTTTGAGGCTTTGCATGGTGGAATATCGATATCGTTTCGGTTTGCGGTAACACCATGTGTTTATCTCAACTAACGTGAAGCTGAGATACAGGTTCTGAAAAGAACCGTATCGCACAACTCGTATCTCAACCTTCGTTAAGTGAGAAAGGTTCAAGGGAGAACCAATTTCGGGCAACTCGTTTTTCTCTACTGTCGCTAAGTGAGAAAATATGGTTCAGGGAGAACCATGGGGACTTCACGGGTTAATATGGTTCAGGGAGAACCATAGGGACTTCACGGGTTATTCTCTAAAAGAAAAGAAAGTTAGGGCACTCCTTGTATTGCGGCGGTAGGAGGACCCTTCACTTGTTATAAAGAGAAACAATTCTAAAGGTATTGCACACCATTGGTAAAATGCATGTATGCATCCATATTTTAGAAGAAATCAATAGAGATAATACAGATACCACATGGGTGGATCCAGAACATTTTTAGGTGGGCTGAGACTCAACTCAACACAAAGGGTGCCGCCACTTCCTATGCGCAACGGTTAGTACAGTACTAAGTAGGTCACCTCCTTATGTTTATCCCGCACACTGTGGGAATGGAAGTGTGTTCTCTCCTCCCCTCTCTCTCTTTTTCTCTACTTTTTTAAACGATTTTAGGGGGGGGGGATACATCCCCCTTAGCCCCCCCCCTAGATCCACCAATGTACCAACCTGCTCATTTCATTGTGTCGTTTAACAAGAAAAAGAAAAAGATCATGTACATGTATGTATTGTTATGAGGAAAATGGTCATAGCTTTTATCCATTTCATATTTGCATGAAAGATGGGAAAACTATCAAAATGTTTGGTACCATCACAAACATAAGATACAAGATAAGATACAAGAAATAGGACAATATTTTCCTGTACTAAGAGACATTTTAATTTCTTCAGGATTTGATTCAATTATTCATATTACCTTTCTTTCTGTCATGACATAGATAAAGCTATTGTCCGGGCTGAAGGTGATTCCGTTCATCACTACTGGCCCCTCTTCCATGAGAAGCGGCTCTTCATCATACAAGACAGCCTTCGAAGCTGACATGACATGCAGCTGAAAGAAAATGGTCAGTTTATGAAATGGCGACATTCTGTCTTCCCTCCCTAAGCAACACTCAGGTGTGTTTGATAAAAAAGAAAGAAATAAAGACAAAGTACATGTACATATAATATTGGTTCAGTTAATTGGCAACACTGCTTCTAGAAAGTTCGCATATTACGTTGTCATTTTTAAGAAAATAATAAAAATGCATACTATTTTGTAGTATAATCTAGAATTTAGGAGTTCTCTTTCTTGTTATTGGATTTTCCCCTTTTCTTAAACAATGACAGCACCTTACTTGGGGTGGACGATATCACGATAATATCGTAACGATACAATATTTAAAAAAAAATCGGCCAAATCGGTTACGGTTTGGAAGATATTGGCGATATTCCAAAAAGCCTATACAAGCCTATAAATGTTTAGTTAAATTTTTAAGTTAAAATTGTAAATTCATGTCATTATCCCAGTGGGCACACGACGTCTTTAAGACGTCTTATAGACGTAAATTATTGACGTCTTATAAATGTCTTATTATGGTCGTATATGCAAAACAAAACGACGTCTTTTTCTGAAGACTAAACGGCTCTTTTCAGGAAGTATGAACTGTGTGCCACGCCCACGCGACAAGGCGCGAGTTTCTTCGACCAATAAGGCATAGATATAGAATATTCGTTTTTTGGTCACGGCTGTTGTAGTACACACACGACTATAACGACCATATAACAACGTCGTAAAGACGTTGTGTTTTTGTTTGTTTTGTTTTGTTTTGTTTTGTTTTTGTTTTTTTGCGGGTGGGGATGATTTTGCGGGTGAGGAGAAAGATGTCTTTAAGCCGTCGTTTTTAGGCCACGGCCGCTGTAGTACACACGACTAGATAACGACCGTAAAACGATGTCGTAAAGACGTCATGTTTTTGTTGTTTTTGGCGGGTGGGGATGAGTTTTCAGGTAGGGAGAAAGACGTCTTTAAGACGTCGTTTCTTGGCTGCGGCCGCTGTAGTACATACGACTTGATAACGACCGTAAAACGACATCATAAAGAAGTCGTGTTTTTTGGTGTTTTTTGGAGGGTGGGGATGAGTTCTGGATAGGGAGAAAGATGTCTTTAAGACGTCGTTTTTGGTCACGACCGCTGTAGTACACACGACTAGATAACGACCGTAAAACGACGTCTTTAAGGCATCGTATGCCCACTGGGTATACGGTAATATCAACGAAGTTACTGTACCGTGAAGAGCAAAAAACGGTTCAAAATCACGACGCGTGCCACTCAGGTTCCCAGGACTGTACCATTATGAAAATGCCATTGTTTGAAATGGGGAAACATGGGCTGTACATTAATTATGAGTGGGTCAATCAAAAGTCGGCCGAGAATTGCAGACACAGCACTAACTGTAGTAGCATGGTATTAGATAAATAATCGATAAAGGAAGCGGTGGATGTTGTGGATCTTGTATATATTTAGTACAACACACATAAGGGAAAAGTGGCGGCAACCCCTGGTGTGCATGCGCTCACATTGCATGTACAGTATATCACTATACCAACACGTACATTTTAACATTTTATATTTCTTAACAAAATAAAAGCATTTCCGTCTACATTTGGACAATAAGTAGAACAGTTGATGATTGTAGATATAACAAAAATGTCATAATTTTAATCAGAGAAATGCCATGGTCGGCCCTTTTTTTGAGGAGTATATTCTGAAAGCAGCTAGCATGGCTTCCATCCCCCGTTTATGATATACATGTGTGCAACATGCTGCATTCATGAGGTACCACAGTAGATTATACAGAATCCCGCATGGTTGAAATAAATGGTGGATGGTTGTCTTGAGCAGGTCCCAGGGTATCCCTTAGTCAACACAAATGCAGCAACCCAGAGCACAACTTAGGTCACAAAATTGTAAGCACCCACTTAAATACCTAACTTAGACGACTAACTAACTAAGTGGTATTCACAAAACATCTACATTAAATAACACTAAAACAATTTTAATTATTTAACTAAAAAATGTATCTCTTAAACCAAGAGAAAAACCCACAAATATCTTGAAGAGGATTGTAATTTTCTTGTTGTATTCTATCCGCCTGTAGTAGTCTGTATTCCAGCGAGTGAATCACTCTTTGTATGAGCGTCTGAGGATGCATGGTCGTCTGATGGTAGTGGATTGCAATCATCATTAACCAATGCAGTGCTCTGACGTCCTCAAAGTCTGCATCATCAAGCTTCTCATGTACAAGAAGAAAATTGTGCAAGATGAAGGCAGCTGAGATAACAAATGGAATGTTCTCTACGTTAAACATATCAATGTGCTGCAGTCGCCTCCATTTACACTTTAAAAGTCCAAATGAGATCGAGTGGAACTGTGAATACTGTTTAATTTCTTTTGCTCATGAGTCATCCTACCATCATCATGATATGGTGTTATCAAATCTATGTTCAGTGGGTATGCTGTATCTGTCAGCAAGTGCATTGCAGAAGCAAAGAGGTGGTCATCTATAGATGTGTTTGCAGGTCACTTTGCCTGTATACCCGTGCATCATGCATTGACCCAGGGAACCCGTAACACATATCTGTGAATACAAGTCACTTGTACCTCCTCCCTGAAATTGGATGCTTGCATATACTTTGTAAAAGTCGATGTGATTCTTGCTGATAGATGATATAATTGTTATGTGAGTGCCATCAAGGCAACCTACTACTTCAGGTAAATCAGTTTTCTGCAATGCTATGTGATTTCTCATCATCTGTTGGCCGTCTAATTTAAAGGTCCTGTGAAGAGTGTATTTACCAAACTTTATTTCTTGGTGCTGTTATACTGATTGGTATGAATTAAAAACAATTTTAAACGTTTTTGTTTGTTTCGAGTGGATTATTAATTGTTTATCTAATAATCAAAAATAATCAAGAATTTTCGAAGTTTTAACGAAACGTTTGTGACGTACACAAAGACAGAGAATTTCTATGTACCGTGAAACGCAGCGCAAGCCCCCATCATGCGGTCGAAAAACACACCGAAGGCAATGCTAACATTACGGTGTTATTTTATGAAATAACAGAAACAGTTGAGTCAAAGATCTGATCATTTAAAAAACTCAAAACAAGCGCAGGCATAATGAGAAAGAAGTTTTAATGTTTTATGTTTGTCTTACCAGGATATAACATCAGACACGATGTTTTTATTAATACGGAAAATCACGGCATGTTTTCATGCCGTTAACACTGAAACGGTGAGCATGGTAATAATAATAATAATAATAATAATAATAATAATAAAGATTTGTAGCGCGCACATATTCACCCTGCTGGGTGCTCAAGGCGCAGAAACAAAGAAAAAACATGAATACAAACAATATACAATGATAGCATAGGGGAAACAATTATGTACTGAGATACATGTACCTACAATGCAATTACAAATATACATCATCTTTGAAGAATTGTGACATAAGATGAGTTTTAAGCATCGACTTAAATCTAGTTATACTATGACAAGATTTGAGTTTAGTTGGAAGATGATTCCAGAGTCTCGGAGCTGCGACAGAAAAAGACCTATCACCCCAGTTCCGTTTTGAAGTTGGTTCCTTTAAGAGTAACATGTTGCTGGAGCGCAAATTACGTGATGGAGTGTAGACTTTAAGCAGTTCAGAAATATAAATTGGAGCAATGTTATTATTAGCATAAGTTTAAAAACAATTCTCTGTGAAACAGGAGGCCAGTGCAGCTCTTTCAAGATTGGCGTGATATGGCATGACTTTCTGGACAAAGTCACAACACGAGCTGTGCTGCTGTGTTTTGTATGTGCTGAAGACGAGATATTTGATTCTGCGGGAGACCATAAAGGAGAGCATTCCCGTTATCGAGCCGTGATGTGACAAACGCATGTATAATTTGTTCAGCAGCATTTTTATTCAAGTATTTCCTTATTCGGCTAATATTTCTGATATGAAATGATGATATGCGAACAATGTTGGAGATATGAGGTTTTAAAGTCATTGTCGAGTCAAATATAACACCCAAATTACGTGCTTGTGATTGTTATGGAGTGGCATTAAGAGGCTACCGTATCCCTACTCTATGTTGTTGTTGAGGACTATAAATAAACCATGGCTTTTCAGTGAATGCTACTCACAGAGTCATGCCGTCTTTAGAACATGGTGTCAGAAATTAGCTGAATCCAGCGCCGTTACCGCAAAGGCCCGGCCAAATCCTCGGCAATCTTGGAGAACGGATCACCAGGCATCCGTTGGCAGTACAGACTGATCCTGTCACGCACGGTTGGCTGTGTCAGAAAACGGTAAAAGACTGTACATTTCGCTCGGCGTTTCCGCCGTTATACATTACACTAGACACACGATAGCCGTATATACAATGCACACAGACTTTACGCCATTGTAGTCAACGTGCGTTTCGCTGCAAACTACGGAGGCCTTGAACGGACATATCGCGGTACACATTACACACGCTATACATGTTGGCCATGGCGCACTCGCTCATTCCCCCACCGGCCAAAATGGACATGAAAGGAGACCAGGTCTCCAACTGGCAATTTTTCAAGGCATGTTGGCAGAACTATCTAGTAGCCACAGAACTGGACAAGAAAGACTCTTCCATCCAAGTAGCTACATTACTAACAGTAATGGGGAAGGAGTGCTATGAAGTGTACCAAAATCTGCCACTGACAGACGAACATAGAAAGTCACTACAGCAGATCCTGACCAGCCTAGGAGCTCATTTTGACCCTAAACGCAAGTTATAAAAGACGA